>CM070834.1:37663975-37782742 GCA_036326025.1 Chrosomus eos | reverse complement strand
ATGGCCTGCATAGATAGCTCTGTGAAGGTCACGTGACACCATTGTAAATGCAAAAGCATGGCCCCCTGTATCTATTGGTATGTGACCTTTAGCATATGCCAATGACTCATTTGTATTTGTCTGTGCTCTTGCTGGCACGATAAGTACCGCTTTGCTCCAGTGTGCATGATGTGCTCCAGCAGATCACAGGCACAGCTTCTGTTTTCCGTGTGCTTGGATGGAAATGCAATTACAAGAGACACGGCACCCAGAATCATATTCTCCTCGAGACCCTAGAGACGTCAAAACATAAATTACTAAACACCCAACCACTGTGTTTCTTGTTCACACTGTTTATCTTGTTTTAAAAAATAAAGCAATTTATATGTTATTAGCTCCTGTTTCAGTTTAGAGATTAGAGATGATGAACTGAAAAAATGCATGACAAATTATGAATATACCAACCAAAAAAGTGCAGCTTCTTTAAAAAAAATTATATAACTTTAATAACTAAAAAAATGTCTGTTTGGATTCAACAACATGTGAGAGAAAACATTACTTAAGCAAAATATAATGTCTCTGCACACAGAAATTAAAGCAAAACTTGTGCCGATGAAGACCTGACTGGTCGAAACGCTGCGCTGTTTATAAACACATTTTTCAAGCTGTAATTTCCGTGTGCAGAATTTTTTTTTATCTACACCAGCTAAACACCAGCGATTTCAAACCTCTTTGGTTCAAAAGTCTTTGGTTCACTGCAGTTTTAAGGAGAAAATACTCAGCAATGCTGTCGTCGACTTATAGACATAAGTTGTACATAGACATATAAACAACATTAAAAGCTGGATTTTCATCACAATGGGGACATTAAACATTTTAAACATCATATTTTCTCACATCAGGCCCAAAGAGAGACCACCATAGGTAGATTTGCCCCCAAAACTCCCATGGGTCATGGGTTATTATTTATTGACATTTCTTTCTGAATTTTAGTCTTCCTCTTCAGGAATATGGACCAAAAATATGAATTGCAAAAACTTGCTTTTGAACAAAAATAGGACCCCCAACACGACACATTTTTGATGTCTCTCTAATATGCTCACTGTTATTCTGTCACAAGGAAGAGGTATTTTGTTAATTCTGGAACAACATTCCAAAAATAAACCACAAATGTTGTCCTAAACCTAGCCCCACCCCTAAACCTAACCCTACCCATAAGTTATCCCTAAAATCAGAGGGGAATGTTATGTGAATAGCACTGATGTAAAAGCACCTAACCTTGGTCGTAAGCCTACATTTGACTCGTCCCACAAAATCGATTGTTTAAATGGTTTGTTGATGTTGATCCAGGAACATGTTGTACTTGGTGAGATCCCGTTCACCCACACCTATCTGAAGTCTAGGAGTCTTTATGAGCTGATGAGTTGAATTGGGTGTGTTTGATTAGGAAGACATCTAAAACATGCAGTTCTGGGAGTCCTCCAGGACCAGTGCAACCACCGCTTTAGATTAGCAATGAATCCTTAGCAATCCCAAGCAAATCAAAGCTCATGGCTGTAATGTAGACTAAAGCCTATTGGTGGCTATTTCATAAAAAGGGGCATGCCATTTGTCCTCCCCTTAGGAAGGCTGTGATACACACAGCCGTTTCTCCTGCGTCTGGGCCAAAAAGTTGAGCTTGAACACAGTACAAAGACTACAGCCAACGGCTTACTAGCACATGTGTTCTGCACCTGTGTGAGAGAAAATAGTAGTCTGTATTTGTCATTAAAAAAAGGAAAGCCGGAAAAAGGCTGTAAACAAAGCAGTGCTTGCAGAGTTTTGTTGATAAGTTGGTCTTCGCTTTCTTCGTTACAGACGGCCATGTTGTTAAATATTCACATTTGAATCCTCAGGTTAGATAAAGATGCAAAATAAGAAGAGCCGTCTGTGTGTGCCCTCTCGACTTCACATTTTACGATAACTGTAGCGATAACTAAATTAGCCTCCACCAACGCACGATATCGTTCTGTTTATTATAAGCGCATGCCTCAGTTATGTCGTCTGCAGCTTTACAAGCTCGGGCTCTTTAGAGCAGGATGGATTCTGATTGGCTGTTAATGTTTTTATCACTCATCGGCTGGAATAGTTATGAAAATTATTCCAACGTTTCAATTTTATAGTTCTGTGATTAGTTTCTTTTACATTTAGAATGATTTTTTTCGTTATCATATAGTTATCGTCCTTGATGTGGCTCTTAGGCGTTTTCTCGCTTTCGTCACTTCAATTTTTCTTCTCATGCAATGGTTCACTGTAGAGACCTGCGCGGGATGGATTTTTCCGTCCCGCTCCCGCAAGATTTTGTCCCGCTCCGCAAAAATATATGTAATTTTTCTCCGCTCCCGCCCGCGACAATCAAGTTTCGTCCCGCTCCCGCCGCAAATCCCGCCTAGTTTTTTTTAGGAATAGCATGTCGTTCACTGACGAGGGCTTCAGATTAATCCGTCTCTGCTCCAGTATGCGAGCGACCGCAAATACTGAAAGCCCTCTGGAAGCTAGAATGCACATCTTTTAGTG
Organism: Chrosomus eos; assembly: GCA_036326025.1. Classification (NCBI taxonomy): domain Eukaryota; kingdom Metazoa; phylum Chordata; class Actinopteri; order Cypriniformes; family Leuciscidae; genus Chrosomus; species Chrosomus eos. The sequence continues at coordinate 37,780,207 of CM070834.1, read as the reverse complement.
CTCTTGACACTTTCGACTGACTTGCCGTAAACGTCAGGGAAGTTTGCCTTTCAAAACGGTGCACACATGACACTTCAGACCTGAAGTTACAGACTTGTACGTGAGTATTTTTCTGCATTTGTGTGGTAGGTTTGGCTGTTCTGCGCCTATGAATGAACCACGCGAGAGTTAGCTTCCGACCTTGCGCCAGTAAATCGTTTTTATTTTAGTTATCCTTGTTGCTTGTGCATTAGATAAATAAATGTTTATTTGTTTCTAGTTGTTTAGTGCAAGTCTCTGCTTTACACTCATATTTAATTTGCAGGAGTGCAGCGTATCATCCCTCCCGCCCGCACCCGCAAGTGCACCTCATCCTCCCGCCCGCTCCCGCAATGACCTTTCAAAATTTGTGTTGAGTGCAGACCTCTAGTTCACTGTTCTGACCAGCCAATCAGAGTGGTGTCTTTCAACGATGACGATTCAAAGTTATTATCGCTAACTAGGGGTGTAACGGTACAAAGAAGTCTCGGTTCGGTACGTACCTCGGTTTCGGGGTCACGGTTTGGTACGCGGTTTGTTCCACCTAGCGGCATTTAGTAGATATTTGGTACCGTACAGCCTCATTTAGTGGATTAAGCAATAAACAAAGCACTCTTGCATAGCTCTTTTTTTAGGGCTGATAAAAAACAAAAGGTATTTGGTCACAATCAGCTACAAAACTGAAAAGCATCTCTTGTGTTATAAATGTAGAATAAAGAAAAATGTACATTTTGAAGAGATTAGTTTTCTTTGCGTGTGGGAGTTCATTAACATGCGGTGACGATGGCGGATGCACAAAGTTTAATATTGTGCTTTTTCAAGAAATCACGGAAAGATGAGCAAGAAGGAGAAAAATAGTCTATTTTTTAGACACCTGAGGATTCATATTTCCAGCACACTCATATTTCATCACTGCACTATAGTGAGACTTCAACAACACCAATCGGCACAATACCGAATTATTTTTTCTTTTTATAACAGTATAAAAACTTAAAATATGGTCATAAAGATGACAGTAAGACATCATTCAAAACCGGAAAGGGTCTTTTTTTATGTGTGTACACTCACAATAATAACATCATTGTGCTTTTGTAAAATGAAGAAAACAAACAGGAATATCCGCTTTCTGACGTCCTGGTTTCCCTTGCCTGAAGTTCACAAAAATGTATCTAAACTTAGCATATGCTAATAGCAAGCTCTTGTGTGCATCTGAACCCTTGTTTTGGGCTGATGCGTAGAACGTCTCTTCCTCTTCTTCTTCTGCTCTTTTTCCTGTTGTGGCGGTTAGCAAACAGTGTTGCATTACCGTCGTCTGACTGTATGATCCAAACTGTATGGCTGTATGACGTCCGGACTGTGATACATGTACCGTTACACCCTTATCATTAACTAAAACCATAAAATAAATGTTACTTGAAAATAAAATAAAATAATTTTAAAAAGCTAGTTGCTGTTTTGCTAGTTGCCTTTTAGTTTAAATTGAAGCACTCAAGTAACTAAAAAAAAAAAAAAAAAAACTAGGCCCTATGGCATAAAAAGTAATAAAAACCGCAAAAACTGGGCCGACAGACGCTCAACAACGGCCCGGACATTAGCCGATGGCTTGGTGTGTGTGTCAAGCTTTCGTCATGTGTTTTAGTTTATTTTTATATATTAAAGTGTTGAACGTTCGCCAGTTCCCGTCTCCTCCTTCCCTGAACAACACACCTTCGTGACAGTGCGTCACAGTCTTACAGGATAACTTCACCGGTCTTCAGCCACCTTTGTGTTGTTACAATGTCAGCAGTTATAAATGATCAGTGTGTAGTTTCATCGTGTTACCTGCACCTAGATATCAGTTTATTTGTCAGCAAAAGTCTGCCGGGATACGCAAAACGCTTCACCTGGCAGACTTTTGACTAGTGAAAACTATTTATATTCAATTCAATACAATTCACATTTTTTGTATCGGCTTTTCACAATAGATCATTTCAAAGCAGCTTTACAGAAAATGCATGAGTCCAATTACAATTTACAGTCAGTGATCTGTTATCAGAGGAAACTGTCCAAGTTATGCATTTCAGAAATGTACATAGTTAGCTAAAAATGTATTAATTTAAACAATATAATAATTTAAGACAGAAACAATAAGCTCATTGAAATAATGAATACTTGTTTGTTAACAAATGATTATGACATTTAGAAAAATGTAGCATTGGTGTCCCAGCAAGCAATTTTGCCTTTAAAAGACGTCCAAACACAGCCTAGACGTCTAGGCTAAAACAAGGCAAAATTTGGGTTGTCAGTGAAAATGTTATAGCCAGACGTCTAAACCATAGCCCAAGAATAGACTAGACATCAATTAGATAACAAAGAAATGAAATGAGTGAAGAAATGAAACCAAACACTTGTAATCACTGTTTACTTTGCGTTTACATGATGAAATATCAAAATATCTACTGAAATATCTACTCTAGCAATTTTGGCAAAAACTACATGTAACCAAATTCAAGGTTATTTTGGCCAGAAGTGGGTTACTCATAGCCGGACTATATTGAGTCTATAGTTATCCTGACATTTAGACAAATGTAGCATTGGTGTATCCGCTGCATTCAGTGATGCCGTGTCTGGTTCCTCAAACACGGGATGTGTCCCTGGTTGACTTCTGAGTCAGCACTGGACAAAGAGGTCTAATGAAACATGTCATACAAATCCACCCAGGCATATCCTCAAGCCACTGTGAAGCAGCGAACAGCTGCTGGGAATCTCCGGATCTCCCGAGCCTCCTCCTTTCTCTCGGAGGAAAGTGGCAGTCTGGGAAAGGCGGAGAGAGCGTATGACAAAGATTTGTTTCCACAAGTCATGAAGCTGTCGGAAAGAGCCTGCTGGGCCAAGCACGTTGAGTCATAAGACCTGGGTCATGAAAGTGCAGGGGAGCAGAGAAAATAAAGAGAGGAATTAAAGGAAAGAGAAAACGGGGCAGGACTGAGTGCTTAGTGGACAATGACGCATGAATGAAGAATTGTGTGAGGATTTGAAAGCTTAGAGGGAGAAACAAAGAGAGGGGAAAACTACGCAATTTTTCTTGACAGTTGAAAGGGGAATTTTTAAGGGATTGGTGATGATGTCATTGAGAAGTTAGCTTAGCAAGTTAGCATGCTTGAAGTAACCATATAGTAGTTAAAAAGGTCTGTTTTCAAACATGTTGTCTGCTATTGGTGACATAAACAGGGCAACCTGACCAAAGTCACTGATATGTTCTGCGAACGGGAGAAATCTTCTTTCCTAAAGCGGCTGAAAGCTTTATGTTCTGTTTGTCAGGTTGTTTCTGAGTTTTAGTTCCTGTCTCATTGGTTTCCTTGTTTTTTGATTAATCATTGTTTGTTACCATGGCTACTGATTATGGTTACTTTGTGTTTGGTGTCGTGTGTGTGTGTGTATATAGCCCTGTGTTTGCTTCTTGAGTTTGTTGGTTATTGTCTATTTTGATGCATTATATATAATACTAAAGCATACATACACTACCGTTCAAAAGTTTGGGGTCAATACGATTTTTTTTTTTTTTAAGAAATTAATACTTTTCTTCTTAAATTGATTAAAAGTGACAGTAAAGACATTTATAATAATGCAAAATATGTATTTTTTAATTAAATGCTTTTCTCTTGAACTTTCAAAGAATCCTGAAAAAAATTAATCACGGTTTGCACAAAAATATGAAGCAGCAAAACTGTTCAACTGTGATAATAATCATAAATGTTTCTTGATCATCATATTATCCGGTTGTTAAGTCGTGACGTAAGCGCTCCTGTTTCCGGGTCCAAAGGCCGGGTCCTCTCTACCTACCTACCGCTTTCGCCGGAGTTTTAACGTGTTCCCGTGTAGTTTAAATAGATCTGAGTTAAAAAAAACAAGTGACATTTAACTGTCATCTACTGCTTTCCCTGTGACGAGAAATATAAGAGAAAATGGCGGCAGTTGATTAGGTAAGTTACAAATCTTAAACGAATGAAGAAACTTTGGCGCCAGTGGGTGTTATCCCTTAATCCCTAGTAACACCACTGGCACTGAAGCGAAAAAAAGCCCTTTAAGAAAAGGTTTTATGTAGTCTAGGATCTGAAAGACGAGCGGAGCGCTTGGGCCCGGAAGAGGCTAAACGTCACGCGTGACGTCAGACTAAACAACCGAATAGTGATTTCTGAAGGATCATGTGACACTGAAGACTGGAGTAATGATGATAAATTCAGCTTTGATCACAGGAATAAATTACACTTTACTATATATTCACATAGACAACAGCTGATTTACATTACAATAGTATTTCACAATATTACTGGGTTTGTTTTGTATTTTTAATCAAATAAATGCAGCCTTGGTGAGCAGAAGAGACTTCTTTTAAAAACATTAAAAATCTTACGACCTCCAAACTTTCTGACCTTACTTTTCCATTCCTAATTAAACATGCCTGGGTTAGTGCCATGAAGCCGGTTTAGCTGGCTAGTTTGTGGCAACCCCGGGTTTTAGGCACCATAAATGCGGCATGACTTTTACCAGTGTTAAACTCTCCACGGCCAGCCTCTCTGTAGCACGCTTCATTCTGGGTTAGAAATCTCAAACTGAAATTTGACCAAGAAGGAGAAAAAGTGCCATCTAGGCTACATCTCAAGTCTATTTTTATATATGACACAGCAAGCTGTTGCGTTCCTGCTCTTTTATTACGTCTCATGTTCCGCTCCTGGTTTTGACACTTTAGTTGGATTATTTTTGTTTTCATTTTTAATAAATACTGGATCACTCCTCTCTTCGTCCCTGCGTACACGTCACAGTCAGCTACTAGCAAGCTCTTGTTGTGGGTTTGTGCAAAGATAGACATAATAAATACATAGACGCCCTATTGGCCGCTTTGGAGCGTTGCTGCGATACGTCAACGTGTCCGCCATTTTGCTGAGGGCAAGACTGCGCTGTGAACAAATGCAAGTAAACGTTTTTCCTGGATAAAAACAATAATAACGTTTACATTTATCAACCGATTTCAGTGGTTTGTACGGGGTGTACGTTACTATTACTAATTATATAATTACCAAAACAACCAGACATTTTTTTTCATCTTGTTTGTGAAAGGTAATTCCCCGAGACCTGTTTTGTACAGCCCCACGCAGCGCACAAAGCATTTTTCTCAATTCCCGTAATGAGAGGTATGGGAAAGTTGCCCTCCGCAATATGGTGGCACCGTTGACGTACGCTCCAGCGGCCAATAGGGCGTCTATGTATTTATTATGTCTATGGGTGCAAAGATCGTCTCTTCTTCTTCTGCTACTCTTTTACCTGTTGTGGCGGTTAGCAAACAGTGTTGCATTACTGCCGCCCCCTTCTGGACTGGAGTGTATTTGACTATGTTTCACGCATGCGATTCACACTTTCATGTGCACTCGCTCTATAGTTATTCTTGAACTCAGGAAAAGCCTGAGTTGACAGAGGAAGTGGATGATCAGTGTCATGTTTCCAAGCCGGATTGGATTGGTTTGTTTTTGTCAACATGAAGCTAATCCTGTGTCCTAGAGTTTGTCTCCAGTGCTTCACGCGAAGATAACATCATGATAGGTGGTCAACCTATAAATGGCTTACTTATACAGTAGTTGACCGGGATGCATTAAACAGAGATAAAGGGAAACATTTTACTATCCAAAACAACCCAAACACAATTATTACATGCATCAGGACAGAATGAGCATCTTTGTAAAACTTGCATTAGAAACATTTTTACAAATATTTTACACAGAAATTCTATTCCTGTTTTAATGAATGAGGCCCAACAACTTCAGATACAAGTACACACACAATACACAAGTACCAAATACTCACTGATCTTACCGTAAGAGTATTATGACATTTCACATGACCCATTTAGAAACTCTATTGGAGCAGTTCTTGCTGTTTTCTGGAAACATCTGGGTATTAGTCACCTTTCTAAAATAAAACTGGAAATGCAACAAATGTAGCAAAGCCAAAGTAAATCTTTCACTATATTGCAACTCAGTTACTCATTGAAGAAATCCCAAGCAGAGGTTATGTAAGACACCCACCTAATGCAATAACATTTTTAGTTTCAATATAATAAGATATATTTTTGAGCCACTAAACCCATTCTTACCTCAATATTTTGAGTCACAGCACTTGTGTTGTATCCCATGGCAAGAAAAATACATTTTACATAAGTAATAGTTCAACGATTATATTGTGAAACAAGTTGGCAGAACAGAATTGCATGTTATTTTAAGTAAATGAGTTTTCTGCATTAAAACTGCGAATTGAAAACATCTACAATAGAATCAACCGATTAATTCCATAAGTTCAATATTTATTCATAAACATGTCTGTCTATATCTATAATGCTGTTCATATGTTTATAATTTACATTTACGTTTTATTTTTTTATGAAAGCTCAAGTAAATGTACGTGAGGTATAATCATACATAAAGAGTACACACCAAACCCCATGTGTCCCCATGAGGAGGTCATTTAAGTGTTTGTGTCTCAGTTGTCCTGATAAAAGACAGATTTTGAACAGGCTCACAATGCATAATTATGTGCCACATTCTGACTTTATAATTGCTTGACGGATTATAATGGAGAAAGAGTGGAAACAAAACGGTACATTGTGCGTCATCTCTGCCCACTACATCTGCCTCGCTCATTTTCCTCTCATTCCTCACACACAATACTTCACGTTGTTGAGGAGTAACTAAGACTATTTATTTGTCTGTGTCTTCTTATGTGACTTATGTAATGTTACATTTTGTAAAAGGCCTTTAACTTAATGTGACACATTTGTCTCCGCTGAGTTTAAACACTGTGGCTGATACCAAATCACGGTAATCCATTCCATAGCACAGACAATTATAATAATATTGCTATTTTTGCTAGAATTTTTAAAAAATATGTTTGTTTTTTAAAAATAGCTTTTCTTTCCCCAGTGAAATATTTTACATCTCATTTTAGTATTTCATCTTTTTATTTGGAAATTGATGGACACAAACCTAAAGGTATTCATCACAAGTAAATGATCTTCGCCAGTGCAAGTTGTTAAAATAGACTCAAAACTAATCTGAAGCCTTATTTGTATGGGGACTTGTTTTCTAAACGATGTTTGAGTTACAGTTCTTATCACTGACATCTGTGATGATTCATGTGGATTCGGATGGGACTAACATTGCAGTGTTTATGTCTTTTAATTTATTATTTTTTTATATAATTGTAATTATAAAAACTTTAAGTAAACTATCTGTGTTTTTAGCAGTGGCTGTTTATAACAAACATGCATAAATTAGCAAACAAATCTAAGTATTGTACTCTTATCTGAGACTAATATTAAAATGGTTAATGAATTAATTAATTTTATAATGTTATTTTTTTGTCGGATACCATTCACATTAAAATTAAATGAAAGATTGCAGAAGATCGGTGTGCAAACGCTAGCTCAGGTAACACAAATTTAAACTACTCCCACCCTATGCATTGACAAAAAGGCCTACATGCAACATGTTCCCACTACAGCCATTCCCAAGCCTCCTGTCAGCTGAAAGCGTCCCTTCATCCGAGTGGGAATATGGAAAACATGCTTTAATCAGTCACACCAGATGCTCCTAAGTCACTCTGACATTCATTTCTAAGTCATTGCCTCACTTTGCCACATCCAAGCCAACTCAGAAGGGGTGCATTCATGCTCCAGTGATGAAGAGACCACAGAGCTTTCTTTGTTGCTCAGATCTGTGTGTGTGTGTGTGTGTGTGTGTGTGTGTGTGTGTGTGTGTGTGTGTGTGTGTGTGTGTGTGTGTGTGTGTGTGTGTGTGTGTGTGTGTGTGTGTGTGTGTGTGTGTGTGTGTGTGTGTGTGTGTGTGTGTGTGTGTGTGGCATGTAGGTGTACGTGGAGTGGGGCGAAGGAAAACCAATGTCTTTCTTCTTCCATTTGGTCAAAAGATGCTCAATAGCTTTAGTTTCACAATTTGTGTTAATTAGAATCTGAACAAATGAAAGCAATACAACCCATACTACCATGGCTCAAAGTTAAAATTGTACTTTACAAATGTTCTTTTAATTTTGAGGTAAATATCATGACATGGACATATCTGGAAAGTTTGTGAGATCCAGCACCTCTGGAAATATCTCCTGTTAGCTTATGCAGATTTGTGTCATTCGTGTGTACATTTATTCTCTAAAAGGCTTTTAAAACATATTCCCCCGGTTTCACAGACCGGTAAGCTAGTCCCAGACTTAAATACATGTTTGAGCTGTTTGTAAAGCAAACTTGCACTGATATATCTTAAAATATGTCAGTGCCATTGTTTTGCCTCATGTTTTTTTCTAAGGCACGTTTATAAAAGCCACTTAAATGTCCTAATATAACTAATCCTGGCTTAATCTAAGCCCTGTCTGTGAAACCAGGCCATTTCTTCTGCAAAATGGATTTTGCTTTAGGTTCAACTTTATTAAAGAACATCTGGACTTTGTTATCCAGTTGTTGAAGACATTTTGACTGGCGAAGTGTAGATTTCATACCACATCAGAACAACTAAAGAAAACCCTCTGAGTGGGATGAAATGCATGATGGATGAACTTCTAATTGAATATTGTAAAGCGACAGGACTTGATGAAAACACTCTAATAGCAGCACCAAATGCCAAACACAAGGAGTGTGATTCAATATTGTTATCCGTTATAGATAAAGAGAAGCAGACTGTTTTCACTGATGTATCTCGATCTTTGCCTTTATTAAACTAACCTTTGGTTTTGTTCTTTAGATCTGGAAAGGTTTGGTCTCCAACTGGAATAGAAGAAACCAAGACAAGTCCATACACAGGAATACTGGAGTCTGAGTCACAGGTATAACCAAATATTTGACTTTCCCATAGGATGCTATTACAGACAGCTTCATTTACATTTTAATTGAAGGGATTAATCAGAAACTTATCCGGAGAAATTCACAAAATGCTGTGAGCATGTTGTGAACTGTTTCATTGCCTAGCAACAACTGTTTGCTTCATAGAAATATAAACTACACAACGCCTAATTGTCTTTAAATGTAAGACAAAAAATTCCATTACAAAAGCCTTTGCAAAATTTGAGGACTAGTTGAGGTCAAATATATTTATTTTTTGCCTTCTGATTGAACGAACTATAACAAAGATGAAAAATCCTGAATACTGAAACAATGAATTTCGGGTTTGTTCATTGTGTAGTCAATAATTTGATCCCTTAAAATCTTTGTATTTAGTACTAATTTTACTCATTTATTATGCACGGTTCTATGAATATGCAAATGAGCCCCGCCTCCACTCACTCACTCACTCACTCAGAGATCCACTGGTTGACGATCACACGTTGATCTGATTGGTTACAAGGTAGTTTGTGACGTCAGAAACACCAGCGATTTCAAACCGTGTTTTTGAGACTGTCTTTGGTTCACTGCAGTTTTAAGGAGAAAATACTCAGCAATGCTGTCGACTTATGAATTTACACATGGTTTGTGTTAAAACATTAAAAACACCACATAGACACATAAACAACATTAAAAGCTGGAGACTTTGGACACACTAAAAGACTTTAATGCATTAACTAATTTTAGCTCACTTATTATAGTGTTACTTTTGAAATGAAGGGATGGACATGTTTATTTGACCCTTTAGATATGTCAATATCGTCAGTAAGACTCACAAGTTTACACATATAGTACTTCTTCAAGTCAGAGAAGCTGATGAAGTTTAACATAGGTGCACGTCACATGACTACCTCAGCCAATAGAATAGGGGTTATGCGGAGCGCCCAGCGTTTGAACCAGAAAACAGGTCTAAGCATTTCCGATTTCACTTCTGTACATCTGCAGCGGTATCTGTTAGGTGATCTCTGAGGTAACTGTTCATTTTGTGTTAATTTTCGCTTATTGTAATAAAATTCTTATTTCTGATCAAAATGTTATGAATTTGTTTTAAAAATGTCACGAATGCTGAAATACCAGAAACGGGAACATCCGAACAATAGTACTCTGGGCTCTGGACGTCCGTTTGGCAATACGGTGTACATCTGAAATGGACAGTAAGGGTAGCTCCTGTAAAAATTGACATTGAAATACTCAGTCAGATACAAATATACACTCAATATACGGTAAATAACCTGATTTAGCCTATTAATAATCACTCCACCTTTGCTAGCAAAATAGAAAAAGATTATCAAAACGGAAGTAATAAAAAAAAGCAAATTAATGAATAAATAAGCAAGTTAATAATCAAATAGGTAAGCCCGTCCCCCTCATGATAATGTATCGCTGATCTCACAGGTTGACGATAGGACGATAGTATATGAAAATGGAGCATATCGCCCAACACTACTACACTGTTTACCCTATGTGTTTACCTCAGCAGCTGACGGCCGGAAGTAGTTATACCCGTTTTGTAGAACCCGGAAGAATGTTGCGCATAACCCCTATTGTTGTGTTTGCACACATGCTTCAGACACCGGTTTCTCTAGAAGCATTTCCATAGCGTTAACACCACGTTGTTAAAGGGAACTAATAAAGACCAGCCTCTGCTGAACTGTATCAAAAATGGATAATGTCACTCCCTAAATATTATATCAGAAGATGAGAATATTATTTTAAAGGGTACCTATTATGGCATTTAAAATGTTCCTAATATTGTTCTGGGAGTCCCCAACAACAGTTTTACAAGCATGCAATGACAAAAAACACTTTTGTTGTCTTATAATATGCATTTATTTTTACCTGATTTGCTCACCGACTCCCATATGAATCGTTTAGCGAGTCATTTTTCCAAACCCCGCCTTTGCGTGACGCTAATCTGTGGTGATATGTTAGACACCCAGCCGACGGGGTGTCATTGGTTGTTGCGCTAGATCTTACCCAGATACAACAGTGCTATTTTCTGATTGGCTAACAACACCAGACGAACAACACCAGAGCAGACCAGGGTTGCCAGGTCTGCACAACAAAACCAGCCCAATTGCTCATCAAACTAACCCAATCACGGCCAAAATTATTCAAATAGCGTCCCCAGGTGTTTCCTCAATAACAATCATGTTCCAGTGGATAAAACAATCGCGTCAACCAGCGTGCACTACACAAACAACCCGCGGAAACAGTGCAGGCATACAGACCTGGCAACACTGGAGGAGACGCGCTTGAATCCTGCCGGTTCCACAGTGAGTGAGTTTTGGCCACTGCGGCATATTAAATATATTACAAATAGTTTATCAGCGTGAGAAATACAATGTGTGGCCGGAGAGCGTGACAAAAGACCGAAATGAGTGACTGTCACGCTCAATGCGTGATGCGTGACACTGAGAGCCCTGTGACAACTCCATTAACAACGACAAACACTTCACATATTTCAATACAATTGACATTGAAGACCTAAGTTAGCTGCTAGAAGCTGCGCTGTGCCTGTGTGTACACAACACACAAAATAATTATAGAACATGATACAAACATAAAAGCAACAGCCTACTTACAGATTGTGATTCGGAGAAGGAAGCTGATCCAAATAACCTCGGTACTGAACCTCCCTCCTTCAGTATCAGCCGGCTCGCAAATTCATACTTTATAGCATTTAGGTTTGTGAAGCAATCATCTTCAAAATGACGCGAACACAGAACAAGTTCGGGCTATAATACTTCTGTGGTATAGTTATGAACTGTAGCCACTGTCTTCAAATGCTCCTCACTGGGCAGATGAAAAAAGTTTGCTTTTGCGTCGCACTTCAAAACACAGCAGCGTCTCGTCGACATGATGTTTTCCCTGGTGTCTCCTAATGCAATGAGTGGGCGTATCTTATTCAAATAACTTGGACAAGTGATGTACGAAAGTGCATCGTTCGTCTATCGATTCATATCAACGACTCAGAGTCGACTCTTACTTTTGAGAGATAATAACTTTGTATACGGTGAACTTTCATATTTAAAACTTTGCAGGATGTTTTTGTTCACTTAGATCTATGTTACACACTACATGAAAGGTAGTTTTCAAAATTCCATGATAGGTACCCTTTAACCATTCATTTTTAAATAGGGGATAATGTCACATTATAACAGGGTATTAGGCATGATATTTTCACATCAGAAAGATTACTTTTTGGCTGGTGCTCTATGGAAATTAAATGTAATAGTCCACAATATTGCCTTTGAATTCCTCCATCCTAAAATACATTTTCAGCATGATGCTAATGTTTTCTTTCTATTAACTCATGTAATGAAAAATAGCCAATGTCAGCCATTTTGTGGCAAATGAGGCAGATGGTTTGAAATCGCTCTTGGCCCTGACACTGGAATCAGTTGGGCACTGCACAAATCTTCAGTAAAGTCACATTCACATTTGGTGACTGTATGTCATAACGTCTATAAAGTGTTTCAGTGATTTCCAGAGCAGATGTGTACCTCATGCTGAGATGGAAGTCATATTGTGGCTTTTGCCATGGCCACTGGAAAGTATGAATGTTGAAAATCTGTAAGAATAGCGATAGAACAAGTCACGTCATTTCCAATGGAAGGAGACACAGCCAAGCATGCGGTCGAGCCAAAGAATTTTTCAGAGGCTGTATTTTAACCCAGACGGTGTAAGTCGGAGCATAACTGAGCTATTGTTTCATTGCTCGGAAGTCTTGTGTCACCAGTTGTAATATGAGGCCGCATTTCTTTCATGAATGGAACAAAAATGCCCATTCCTTAAAAGCTTGGTGGATCATAAGTGACCAACTTTAAGACCCTCTTTTATAGCCATAGTTTATTTATTTGTTTATGTATTTATTTTGGTTACCAGTTATCAGCATCATCATTACTCCAGTCTTCAGTGTCACATGATCCTTCAGAAATCATTCTAATATGCTGATTTGCTCAAATGCTCAATTATTATTAGGGATGCACAATATATCGGCCACCATATCGTTATCGGCAGATATATGTTAATTGTTTTATGTTATGGTTATCAGCCAAATAAGAAAATCTGGCCGATATATTAAAGCCGATAAACATGATCAATTTCAACAAGATGGTTTTGAATTGCTTGAAATATGATTGGAATCACTTTAAAAACGGATATCGGATACATAAAATTATCATTAGAACATTATAATTGTGTGCGTGAAACATGGCTTTTAATGGTAATACTTTTGTTTTTGTAATCAGCCTCTCAAAAATTATATATTTTTTTTATTTATTGGCCAATATATCGGTTATCGGCTTTCAAATATAAAGAATTATCGGTATCGGCCCAAAATATTAATATTGGTGCATCCCTAATAAATTATCACTGGTCCTCAATTATCAATAATGGTTCTTATTATTATCAATGTTGAAAACGTAATATTTAATATTGATATGGAAACTGTTCTTTTTAAAAGTTATTTTAGATTGTTATAATAATTCAGGCTTGGTGAACATACAAGACTTCTTTCAAGAATGTATTTATGCAAAACTTTTTACATTGCTTCCTGAATCTAATATCTCTTATATTTATGTTTTTTGTTTTGTTTTATGTTACCAAATATCTCAAAAATCTCGCATTGTTTGGAGCATTAGTACGTCTTGTATGAATAAATCCTAAATTGTGTAATTTTTGACTGAATATCTCTATATGACTTGTTCGGAGAGGGAACGGTGAAGTTACGGGGCTGATGCTGGGACTGGGTTGTTTTAGTCTGTCAACAGTGGCCATATGGTTTCCATCAGGTCCTCCCTTCAACTTCCCTCGCAGTATTCAGGTTGATTTCAACCTTAATAAATCAGAGGTCATTTTCCCAAAGCAAGCCTTAATTAATATAAGTAGGTTTGAGGTCAGTTTTGATTTATACGGGTCATTGCTAGCAGTAGCAAACCGCCTTGTTTAGTTGGGTCTGAATGTTCTGGCTCTGTGGGCAGTCACCCAGAACCAAAGGGCATGCTGGGATATCACTGTAAAACAGGTCAGTGAAACCTGATGATGGTCAGGATTTATGAGCAGACACAAACACTCCTCATAAATATCTCCCAGGTCTTTCTGTGGTTTTTTTGGGCCCTCACTGGCGATTATGGGGAACTAGCTTTACCCAGCAACATTTACTTTTGGAATGCACTGAGAAAACTCTTCTCGTTGGTTGTGTTTTGTGCTGAACCCCTTCAGACCTGATGTTTTACTTACATGATACTTATGAAGACATAAAATCATATTAATAAAAGTTAGGGGTTATATCTTTGGATAATCAGGGGCCAATGAGTGACCAGGCATTTCTCATTGGTTTACACAAAAAAACATGTGATATCCAATGGACACAGGATCTGAAGGGGTTAATTTGTCACACACGTCCCATTTTCATGTTTGCTTTTCACTGGCATTATGTAAGCATTTATTAAATGCAGTATAAATAACAAGCACTACCATGATGTATGTATAAATAATAGGGATGCACCAATATGAAAACGTTGGCCGATAACCAATAATTCTTTATACTTGAAACCCGATAACCGATATATTGGCTTATAAATCTGTGTCCCAAGCACACAATTATGATGTTCTTATTATAATTTTATGTAGCCGATATGACGGACTATTTTCCTTTTTTCAAGTGATTCCAATCATATTTCAAGCAATTCAAAAGCATTATGTTGTACAGTGTGTATCTGAAGCGTCTCAGCTAAAGGAAATAATACATTATTTATCGGCTTTAATACACTCACCTAAAGGATTATTAGGAACACCTGTTCAATTTCTTATTAATGCAATTATCTAATCAACCAATCACATGGCAGTTGCTTCAATGCATTTTGGGGTGTGGTCCTGGTCAAGACAATCTCCTGAACTCCAAACTGAATGTCAGAATGGGAAAGAAAGGTGATTTAAGCAATTTTGAGCGTGGCATGGTTGTTGGTGCCAGACGGGTCGGTCTGAGTATTTCACAATCTGCTCAGTTACTGGGATTTTCACGCACAACCATTTCTAGGGTTTACAAAGAATGGTGTGAAACGGGAAAAACATCCAGTATGCGGCAGTCCTGTGGGCCAAAATGCCTTGTTGATGCTAGAGGTCAGAGGAGAATGGGCCGACTGATTCAAGCTGATAGAAGAGTAACTTTCACTGAAATAACCACTCGTTACAACCCAGGTATGCAGCAAAGCATTTGTGAAGCCACAACACGCACAACCTTGAGGCGGATGGGCTAGAACAGCAGAAGACCCCACCGGGTACCACTCATCTCCACTACAAATAGGAAAAAGAGGCTACAATTTGCAAGAGCTCACCAAAATTGGACAGTCGAAGACTGGAAAAATGTTGCCTGGTCTGATGAGTCTCGGTTTCTGTTGAGACATTCAGATGGTAGAGTCAGAATTTGGCGTAAACAGAATGAGAACATGGATCCATCATGCCTTGTTACCACTGTGCAGGCTGGTGGTGGTGGTGTAATGGTTGTGGGGATGTTTTCTTGGCACACTTTAGGCCCCTTAGTGCCAATTGGGCATTGTTTAAATGCCACGGCCTACCTGAGCATTGTTTCTGACCATGTCCATCCCTTTATGGCCACCATGTGCCCATCCTCTGATGGCTACTTCCAGCAGGATAATGCACCATGTCACAAAGCTCGAATCATTTCAAATTGGTTTCTTGAACAGGACAATGAGTTCACTGTACTAAAATGGCCCCCACAGTCACCAGATCTCAACCCAATAGAGCATCTTTGGGATGTGGTGGAACGGGAGCTTCGTGCCCTGGATGTGCATCCCACAAATCTCCATCAACTGCAAGATGCTATCCTATCAATATGGGCCAAATTTCTAAAGAATGCTTTCAGCACCTTGTTGAATCAATGCCACGTAGAATTAAGGCAGTTCTGAAGGCGAAAGGGGGTCAAACACAGTATTAGTATGGTGTTCCTAATAATCCTTTAGGTGAGTGTATATCGGCCACATTTTCTTATCGGGTAGATAACGATAACATTAAAAAATGATCAGATATTGGTCGATACCGAAATGGTTGCAGAAATATCGAGCATCCCTAATAAATATGTTACAATTTTAACAATTTATCTTTTTTTGCATTACAATAAATTGCATTAAGTGAATTACATGAATAAAAAAAACACAGCTAAAATGTGCTTAATAGCAAAATACACATTCTTATTTCTTAAATAATACATGTTTTTTTATATATTCATATCTCTCATTTGTAATTATTTTCATGGTTTCGTGAGCTTTCTGACCCATTAAGAACTTCTTAAGAACCAAACGGTCTTTGAACTGTGTTGGGTCGTCTCCTGATAAGGGTGTCTTGTAATATTTCCCCTGGTATGAGAAGTATGATAAACGTAGCGTGTAAAAGGAGAGTCTATTTCAAACACTGCTGCTATTTCAGTAATCCTCTAGATTCACTGAGGGGTTAAATAAATCTATTTAATGAGACATGAGCCTTATCCAGATTTATTAAATAGCAAATATCTAAGCTTATATTGTGAACTTTTATGTTTAGAAAGGTAGAGAGGTACAAATGAATGGTTTTCAATGTTAGACTACAAAACTGGCACTTTTATAAGCTATACACCAGATGTGTAGACTAGTAAATCTGCCGTTTTTATTGCAGTTACACCCATTTGTGGCAGACATGTGAACTAAAGGAGCATGCATCTACGTTTCCTTTCCAGCAAAGGTCAGAACAGACGCTATTTCTAAATATTATCATTATTATATGCTGTAGATAACCATAACTAATGTTTCTATTAGTTTCAGTAGTAATCGGATCAAAGCGAAGGTAAATAATAATATATAGAAGATCCACAAAACACCATCATGACAATAAAATAATGCAATAAACTCAATTTAACAACATACGATGTACATAATGTGCATTACTGATAAAAAAGATAAGAAGTAACAGATTTATTCAAATGAAAAACCATCAAATGTAAAGTGATTAACATCAGCTTTTCCCTGCAAATTATAAGATGATTTGTTCCTTTTTATTTCTATAAATGGTACATTTAACTGTGTTTTCCTGTAAAATTGCATGAAATGTAAGGATAGATTATATATAGTATGTATACAGTCACAGTTTTGCCTGTATATATTAAGGGAACTACAGTTCATGTTCTGTATATAATTTCATTTTCTATGAGGGCATTTACAAAGATACTGGTGCAAAGAATTCTGTTTTTAACATTATGTGTAGAAAAAAAGATAAATATGAACCTATCAAACCCATTATCTCGCACGTTGTTTTAAATGAGAAAACTAGGAGAACAGCTGTCTTCTGTCCACTCAAAGATGAGAAATGCAATGAAACGCTTGTCTGGCTGCCCATCCTGACATTCTGACCTGTAATAAAGATTGATATGATGGTCATAAGGCTAAAAACTACAGAAAACAGAGTCGAATCCTCCTGCTGTGGGACTGAAGAGCTCTGCTTAGATCTATTCCTCCGCTATCTATCAAAATACTGCCATTATTTATTCTCCCTTGGGTCGTTACACACCAGTATTTGTTCTTGGAGCACAGTAAGATAAGTCACACATGTTGGTATCAACTCCCATGTGTCCTTGTTCAATAAAATAATTAATTTCTTTATTTTAAAAATGTAATCTTTCTTACCTCACTTTTGAATTGTAGTAGTGTATCGGCTTCCACAAAACTGTGAAACAGCACAACTGCTTTCAACATTTATTATAATCATAAAGTAGTCTTAAACAGCAAATCGACATATTATAATGGTTTCTGAAGGATCATGTGACACTGAAGACTGGAGTAATGAAGCTGAAGACTCATTCTTGATCACAGAAATAAATTACATTTTTGAATATATTCAAATAGAAAAGTTATTTTAAATTGTAATAATATTCCACAATATTACAGTTTTTACTGTATTTATTAATGGATAAATGCCTCCTTGGTGAGCAGAAGAGACTTAATTATTGCACATTTTGACTATGATGTCAAAACTACATCCCTCCCAAAATGGTGTATTAATATTTAAATGGAAAAGTTGTTGACATTTGCTATTATAAAACATTGGTGCATTTAGTTTGCATCAGTTGTGTTGTATAATAATAAATTGAACAGCACATTTGCAAAATTTTGACTAATTTGCTACCGTTCCTTCAGAATTTTCACCATCATTTATTATTTAATGAACATTTTTTTAATCTTAATGTAGATTTATTGCCAGTAATTTCTGAAATGCATAGTTTTAAATTTGGCAGCCATTAATATTAAACGAAGTTTCTTCTTTTCTCAGAATTAGTCCCCAAATATGACCCTCAACAACAAAAAAATATGTCTCCACTCCATCTGCAAAGGATAACACAAATAAGTGGCCTTAAATGACCGCTGATGTCATAAAATGGCTGCTAACTTATAATCTAAAGCTGCGCTGACCAGAGGCAAATATGTATGATGGGAATATGTGTGCAACAGTAAATATTTACATATTTTCTGAGTAAGCTGTTTATTGAGTGCATGTCAGATCTGTAAAGCTGTCAAAGGCAGCACTTCGGATTATATTTGCTCTTAGTTAAAACAGTGAATAATTTGCTCCGAATATTTTTTGTGTGAAGAGATTTGGATGGTATTACAATATATCATGTCATAATATATCACAATACAAATATGCATCAATATGTATCGTGGATAGTGACAATATGTATTGTGTATAGTTCACCCAATGTCAGACAATTAACTTCTATATATAATGTTGAATATAATGTATAATAATGCAATGGGGGAATGTTTTTGGCTCCTGATGATGCCAGATATCTGATGTTACCAGTAAAAAGTGTCCTACATTACTTTAAATATATCTAGTCAGTGACAGAGATCAAGACTATTCATCTGAAATAATTCAGTATTTTCAGCTTCAGAATCATGAATATTGTTATTCTGGTGTCTCTATTGACCTGTGCTTTGGGTTTCAGCACCAAGTCTATTCATATACCAAATTTAGCATTTTAATCAACAGTACATTTTTTGTGAACCTTTTATCATATGTCTTGAGTATCGCAATAATATGGTATCCTGATATTTATGGAATCGTGACATGAGGGGATCGTTACACCCCTAGCTTACAATCAAAAACTACTTTTTTTTCTTCTTTTTTTACAGACCTTTCGACCAATCAGCAGTGGCTATAGTCCCACTCCGAAGAGTCCCTCGCCCAAGAGTCCCATCATAGGCGGTGTGTCCTACAATAATGGCAACTCAAGACCCACGTACAACAATCCAGCCGGACTGTATTCGCACAATAACGGCAATGGTGCTCTTCCCAAGCAGATGTCAGGCCTCAGCCTGGGCTCTCCTCACAGGTGCCACATTTACAGCTTCTCACACATGCACAGAAACAGCATTATGGGCCCTATTTTAACGATTTAAGCACATGGTCGAAAGCGCCCTATGTAAGTGCACTTAGGACGTGTCTGAATCCACTTTTGCTAGTTTAACAGTGGGACAAATGGTCGGCGCTCCCGGTGCATGGTCTAAAAGGGTCGTCCCTATTCTCTTAACTTGTTCACTTCGACTCGGCGCAGTAATCTCCTGAATCATTCATTCTGGAGTGATGATATTACTGCGCCGAGTCGAAGTGCTCACAAGTGATATTCTGCCATACATTATAGTTATCCATTTTACCCGCTTAGAAAAGCGCCACGTTTTATTTTGTGTCACCATACTTGGTCGTGTAACTACTCGTGCAACTGTATTTAAATAGGGAAAACGTGGAGGTGTTTGGTCGCACCTAACTTCATCTCTGTTTGGCCCGTATGAATGAACTGGGCTAAGCTAACTGCTCTCAAAGTTCTCCGCCCGCCACAGCGATTGAGCGCACGCACTGAGACGAGATAAGAGCATAGCATAGTTTAATATGAAAAATCGCTGTAGTGTTCCTTTAATGAGTAACGGGTGTGCTTTGGGCGTAACATGCAAAAAAACAGCCAGAGTCTCGTCTCCCATTCCCTTTAAACGCCAGTTGCGCTCGCATGGCGGATTCGCTATTTACATGGAGGAATTTACAAGCGGAAAAACTGAACGCTTCTCTAGTGAGGAAACGGATCTGCTCGTGCGCAAGGTTAAAGCGCGCAAGAAGACCATCTAAGTTTTATCTTTTATTTTTAATATTTGGCATGTTTGTGTGCTGTTTCGCGTCCCTGTGTGTGTAATAAGCAGAGTGTATGCGCGTTGTGGACCTATAGGCTCACATCACTAACGCGCTCTTTAGATAACAAAAAAATACTGCGCTATTGACTTTAGACCAGGTTTTTGTTGGTCAATGGCTCAGTCTATTTCAGTTCCTCAAAATAGCAATGCTCCAACAATGCGTCTGAACCAAGCGTGCCGCACAAGCCCTCAAAAGTGAAGCCAAAACGTCTCGATCGCCCCCCGGTGGCCGGTCCTAGTATAGCTCATAAGCCCCGCCTCCCGTGTTATTCAACGGGACGTGAGACCAACTAAACAATTAAATTACACTTCAAATATCCTTTTTCTAAAGATAGTTTCTGTCATTTGCTGTAGTTTCTATCATGTTGATGTAATTTCAATTGTTTGTTTTTAAAGTTAGTTATTTGATGCTATAAAAATGGTGCTGTGACATCATGATTGACAGCTGTGATTGACAGGTTATCTGTGTGAAGTAGTCACTGAAGCACCTACGGACTTTTTTTCATAATGTTGACTATGTGGTTAGTAGTTGTATTTACCTTATTTTAACAAGTTACTGCAATCAGCAGACATCATTGGAGAGGAACGGAGCAGACAAGGCCACTTAAGAAAAGTGCAGGGCGTGTGCTTGCGATTGATTGGGCGAGAGTGAGGGGGCGGGGCCTTGATTTCGCGGCTTTACTTCCTGCTCACGACTGCGCATGACTGGTCCCGAAAACGCAACTGTGCAGACTCAAGTTCCAATATGTCAGCGCCATATCGGGACACTGGCGGCTTCAGTTCTCTCCAATGGAAAAGAGCGAAGGGGCGTCGTCCATCTTTTTTTACACTCTATGGTCTGAACACACACCTGGTTCTCAGATCATTTGCTATTTAAACAATGTGGCAAAAGACGTGAAAATTAAAACACTGCGTAAAGGCCCTTGCACCTCATGTTATGTCAATCACGCTTGCACACTGCCTCCGAAACTTTCGTCTGTCATAAAAAAATCGGATTGGGTTCGATTTTCTGCGTTTTTCGCATCAGTAGCAAGCAGTTAAATGGTGTTGTGACAATTCAGAGCCACCGAATTACGAATACGAAAAAACGCATATGAAATTTCAGACTCAGTGTGCAAGGGCTTTAAGGCTGAAACTAGCAAAAAAAACCACTTGCGTTGCGCCTGGCGCTGCATTACACCAGGAGTATGATAGATCCCAAAGCGTTTTTCTTTGGATAACAATTAGACCAGGGGCCGTATTCACAAAGAATTTTAAGGCTAAAAGTAGCTCCTAACTGGCGAATTTAGGAGCAACTCTTAAAAATAATGGGCGTGTCACTCCTAACTTTAGGACTCCTAATTTTTTTCACTAAGAGTAATTCACTAAGCATTTTAGCCCTAAAAGTAGCACCTAAGTCTGGGACATCTTAAAAGAAGTCGAGAGGACTCCTAACTCACTAAGACCTATTCACAAAGGATTGTAGCGCATACCACCACCTCTCGCAGTTGCTGCGAATGCATTGATCTGCAAACAAATTCTCTCCCATGTGTTTTGCTTGATATCCCAGTGCCAAATTTCCAATTTATTATTTTTTTCAGCACCAACTGAGCCAGCAGCAGTAATGGTGTGTTCACACCGAACGCGAGTTTAATTATTTGCGCGAGTAGATTACATACAAAGTCAATGCAAAGACCCCAATAGACGCATCATTCGCGCCGGGCGTTGCGAATGACGCGAATTGGGCGACGCGTTTGCCGCGAATGTCTTCCGTGCAGGTTAAAAAATTTGAACTCGAGCGAATGTTCAAGCGTCTAACTAGACGCGATAGACGCGTATTTGACGCTCTATTCGCGTTCGGTGTGAACATAACTGATCCTGCGTTATGGGCTTTCTTTTCCGTTTTGGTGAGTTCATAATCCACCGTCATTCAACTATTACATTACTTCAATTGGAGCAACATTTCCTTGCTTTAAGTAGTCTATTTAGGCTAATAGAATGTCAATTAATGTGTTAATGCAAAGTGTTAATGCAAGTGTCGTTTTTCATTATTAGGCAAGTGCCGGTTTTCATTAGGGTATTAGGCTACCTTGATTTAATTTAATTTAATTCATGACTTTTTTTTCTCTCTCTCTGCCTTTTTAGAATTACACTTCACTGGGGCCTGCAAAAACATGATATGCATTTCGATGACATTACTATTATTATTTTGTGTAGGACACAGACATATTTAGATATGTATTTATATTTAGATGTCGTAATTCCATGATTTGTTGCGTCTGTGTTATGATCCGCATGATGGCCCTTTCATCTAACAACCAATCACTGTGATCATTGCGAGGAAGCTCGTGCATGAGAATTGACGTCATCCATAGCAACAAAGACTCACTCTTAGTTTAGGAGTTGTCATTTTTCCTTACTAAGAGTAGGTTTGAAAGGCGTTGTGAATAACTTTTAAGAGAAAACTCCTAGCTAAAATATTTTTGTGATTTAGGAGTACTCCTAGTGGTAAGATAAAATTCTTTGTGAATACGGCCCCAGGAACGCAAGGTAAATTGGGTCAGTTCTAAATTCATGTTAACTGTGCACAGCTAAACTCTAGGCAACACAAACCACACCGGTCTTGCAGTGCTGCCAGAAACACATATTTATGATCCTCACAAGGCTGTGAGAAACAGTGATTTATCAAGGAAGCGATCTCGGGGATCTTTCCCATGTTGGACATCTACAGTGCAGGTCCTGTCTTCACTCAGAGCACTCGCACACAACAATAAACATCTCAGACTGAAATATGCTGCAGCTCTTCAGGCATATTGTTATGTAAAAATGAGTTCATGAGTTCAGCGAAGCACAGGACTGGGAGAACTGAACAGTTTTCAGGGAACATCTGCCGCACTGATATTTGCAAAACATCCTTGAGTTTTTCTGAAGCTCTAGTGTATTTAGATGTAAGATAAGAGTGATCGAGAACCGTTGGGTTGCTTGTAATACTTGCTGTTTACTCTGAAGATGACAAATCCGCTGTTTATGAATTCCTGTTCTTGAGGAAAATCAGTTCCTTCAAAGATCTTTAACTCATAACAACAGTCAAACTTGTTTGGACATGTTTACTCATTCTTTATTAGTAGTAATTATGATTTTTGGGGCCGATCACGATTACCAATCACTGTAAACAGTATTGGCCGATATCAATCACCGATACTGAAATAAATAATAGGCACACTATTCTTAACAACAATGTATTTAAGTATGAATGAATAAATTAAGAGATGAGAAAGTAATATGAATTGACAACTCTTTATTTATTGACAAGCAACATGTGCAACATATTCCATTCGCTCATTTAGAGGTGATTAGCAACAGCTTAAAGCTTAACAAATATAGCATTCCTGTGAAATAAATTATAAAAATAAAAAAAATTAAAAATCTTTATCATCAGAAAGTAATCAAATTTAAAACAACACTGCATAGTCTTCACTCTATATATTAAATATAGATTAAACGTGCTAAAGAGCAGTGAGTTATTTTCTCTTTGTCTGTTTAACATTAATAACACAGGCGGCTGCAGGGCTTGATGCCCAATTCTGATTTGTTGCCTATATCCAATTTTTTTTGACCGTTCGTTTACACGTTCTTTCAATTGTGACCCGTATCCGATGTGTTTACACTTGCCATACTATCTGAAACGTCGCACATGCTTATAGCGGGTTCTTGCACAGATGGACGACCGCGAAATATGCTTGATGCTAGCTCTGCGATATATGCAAAGTTATATAAAAGAAATTTCTCACAAGAAATCAAATTCGAGCTATAGATACGCACTTTCATGAGATCATGGCGGGCTTTAACGAGGAGCAGTGAGTCCAAAATTTTAGGATGAGCAAGCCAATCTTTGATATGTTGTGTCCACGCGTGTCCACACTCCTCTCCTATGACAACACCATCCGTCCCTTCGCAGATGCGTGTCTGGGTTTCTCTCGTCATTAAACCGCGGAGACGTAGCCTAATGCCTCAGAAAATCCCATCTGCCTCTTTACATGACAGTCACATTGGCACATCTCTGATTTATATCTGATTTATATCTGATTTATTTCCACATATGAACGAGGCCTGAAACTGATCTCGAAATATCCGGATGCATGCGCTGTTTTCCTGTTTACACATCCGATCTGTGTCACATTATGAGCATAAAATCTGAATTGGGTCACATTTCACTGACAGTGTAAACAACTATTTCCCAGCTGTTTATGTGCACTTAACACAACCGAGGGTTTTTAAGCAAATTCTCACCAATCAGGGCATTTTGACCAGTTTTTTAACTTTAAGACGC
Organism: Chrosomus eos; assembly: GCA_036326025.1. NCBI lineage: Eukaryota > Metazoa > Chordata > Actinopteri > Cypriniformes > Leuciscidae > Chrosomus > Chrosomus eos. Next base: position 37,755,738 of record CM070834.1, on the reverse strand, counting down.
CAACCCGAAACTCAAAGTTCACTTTACTCATCCGTGTTTCACTTCTTTTCGAAGCGCGCACACGATAAGCCGCTTGGGGAACAATATCACTTTCATGGCTTTTAATAAGTCTTTTTATTATTGAGTACGTCCTGAGGTTTAGCGACAGTATTTTAGGACAATCGCTGAGCTAGCTGATTTACACATTTAGTTTGGGCTTCTAGGGAGGAACGAAATCGGAGGAAAAGAAATGCTGTAAAATCGCACAGCTCTGGTTTCTTGCTGTCATTGCTGTAGGTTTGCTGTCGTTGCAATATTTCCAAAATTGTTGCAAATTTATCGTCCTTTTCTTAGACACCTGGTAGAACTGTCAGACCGGTGGATGGAGTGAAGACATTTTAGCTGCGCACAGAAAAAAGTTTTGTGTCTTCTTATCCTCCTTTATAGAGACCACCGATCAAACTTTATAAAGCTATTAATGGCCAATAACCAGCGCCCGATCAATTTGAGCACCCTTAACTATATATATATATATATGTAACAATTGCTGTTAAACTGTGATAAAATAATTCTAAGTAATGATTTCCAACATTAACAACTGAACGTTTATTACAAGATTCAGCTTTACTGTGTCCAAACTTTTGACTGGTATATTGACTGGTATTTGTATATTTGTAACAAATGTGTTATATTTGAATTTTAAACCAATTACTTTGGCTCCTTTAGATATGTACTGAAGCTTGTATAAATAATTTGATGCACTGAGAAAGTGTTTAGTTCAGTATGAAAACACATGGCAATAGCAGATGTTAATGTTCGAGATCTGGATGTTTTTCTGTCAGTTTCAGCCCTGAACCTCCAGTGAATTCATCAGGCAACCACAACGGCTTCGACCCACAGTCAGACGTCTACAGGATGCTCCAGGACCACGAGGAACCGGTGTCCGCTCCCAAACAATCCGGCTCCTTTAAATACCTGCAGGGAATCCTGGAAGCTGAGGACGGGGGTCAGTTTTACTTCATTATTTCTCTCTCAGAAACAGGGCTTGGTGAATGCGGGTGCGTTTCAACAGTGGCGTGTAACGCAGTTTCTCCTACTAGCCAGTTTGGCAGGTTACATTTTATATATAATATATAAATAGTAGCTTTTAAAAAGGCATCTATTTGCGATGTAGTATTGTAAAAAACGTATTGCGCATAATTTTACTCATTCCCGCAGATTTTGAGCTCAAACCCAAAGTGTGGCACATAAAGCCGCCTCTCAGTACTAAATACATTTATTTTCCCACTGCTTATTGTGCTTAAACAGTCAAATACACACAAAATAATGTGTGTCAAAATGCCAGTCTTGGCAAAAATTCATGTAAACACAGTCAGTCATGTCTCATGTGAACGTAAACAGTTGAGAAAGAAAACACATGTGTAACAGTATATTGGATCTGTGCATTCTGTCTTAAAGTGACAGCAGCCTCATATAACTGAAGCCAAATTATGAGATAACATTAAAAATATCTATATGACAGTTTTTCCCCATGGTATCGATGTTAAAATTGTGTCCAGTGAAAAAGCTGAGTGGCTGTAACTTTGGAAAGCTACTCGCCATCATATCATTTTGTGTGTGATCAAACCGATAATACAATGATTATCGCCTCAGTATGTTCAGTGGAAACAATAACATTAGAATGATGCAGTGTTTTATTACAATACATCGCTATTTACTAGAAATGCTACGCTATTTCGGAAATAGTCTCGCTATTAAAAAGTGTATTCGGTAAAAGCACTGCCTTGGATTCTAGATTTGTTTGGGCCAGATTGCTCTCTTGTCTCTTAGAGGCTAAAAGCTCCCAAAAATGTTGTGCTTTGTGTCATATAAGCCCCAAAATGTATTTAGTCTAAGCCAGATCCCACGGAGAAGCTTCTCGACCATGCTTACGCCTTCGCCATCTCTCGCACACTGAACGAGATCCCCATGGAGCCACAGGGATCAGGGATCAAGTGTTTAAGTGTGTAATTAGTGGTATTCGTTGACAGGTTTGGAGTAGTAACCTGTCCCAGCAGTTCTTGGGAATAACGCAGAGTTAATGATCCCACTTTGGCACAACAACAGTCAGATGACTGCGGCGGGCACCATTGAGACAATTACGCTTATTTTTTTATCCGGATGTTTCCTCGTTCAGCATGAAACCGAGAAGATAGGAGGCCTTGGCAGCTGTGCTCCATACTTGGCCATATGGCTCTGTCCCAACCATGCCCTGAAGCGAACACACACACACACACACACACACACACACACACACACACACACACACACACGTCTGCATGGAGAATAGTGTCTGAGCTGGGATTGAAGTGTGAAGGACATTAATTCTGGCCATCTCTTGTTCCAGGGACAGCTGCTAAGCGCTTACTCTGGGATTTTTTTGTTTTGGGCTAAACAAGGTTTCTTGGAAAGTCAGAAGTAGCTGTTCAAAGCAATAGTTACAAGTTACAATTCTGTCAATATTTTATCATCCTCAAGTCGCTCTGAGCGTGTACTCTGCTGCCATTGGACACAAAATGTGATTTTTAACTCTTTCCACACCAGCATTTTTGGAGAAAACAAATGTTGCCAGCCAGCACCAGCATTTTTTAAAATCATTTTCACAAAGGTTTCATGGTTCCAAGAATATTTTTGAATATCTGAGGATGCAATACATCAAAAGAACAGATCCTCTTCTTTTAAACAAAACAAAAAACTCTTGCTTTCCCTGGGAATCGAGCCCAACGTTGCAAGCGCTCTTCTGTTTAAACTACAGGAAGGCTTTTTTTGTGTTACAGATTTTATTTTGTGCATTTCAAGCAACTTGGTAATAAAATGTGCACAACACTACGACTCATCCTGGACTAAGAGGAAATTAAGATAGTACAAACTATTTATAGCTTATTGTTTCAAAGTTTTACAATGTGAAGTTTGCACCCTGAGATGTCACCCTCCAGAAAGCATAGCGATTTAATTGCATAATGTTTGCCTTGATAATCACATCACATCATTGACGTCATTGATTCTGTCTGTCAGAGTTGTACGACGCTCAATCATGCTTTGTGGATACCATAGAAATGAATGAGAAATGTCATAAACCTAATCACAAAATTGATTATAGAGTATATTATCAGGAATGTTTTATTCTGAAGTGATCTAATCCTTCAAATTCAATATGGCATAACCTGACTACGGTCTGTAGGATTGGACACCTGGGTTAATTGAATGATTCAATGACTCACTCATAACACACAAAACAACACTGGGTTGTTGCCATCAAATGGCATAATCCGGTAACCTTTTTGGTGAATGAATTTAAAAGTGTAAAATCATAGTATCTGCAGCTTCTTGATCTAGACAGGAACGCGTCATATACTAGAGGATCTTTTGTTGCAAAGCTTGGTTCTTGTAAATAACACGAATGCTCCATTCTCCAGATCTCAGTCTTAGTAGAAGAGTTGATGACTGTATGATATTCTGTGCGCTTGACTGCAGCTTCTCTTCTTCCAGGGGTGTCACCGGTGGACAGGCAGGGGGTGCGAGGCTTGCGTTCCCCGGTGAAATCCCCCGTGCCGAAGCTGGGCAGCCCCATCACGGCTCCTCTGGCGCCCATGGCCGGCCTACAGAAGCTGCCTCAGTGCACACGCTGCGCAAACGGCATTGTGTAAGTGCCATGCATTGCTGCTTATGGGGGCATGAACTTTTATCATGTTTACTGGGGTGCATTTATAATGCAAGTCTGATCTTAGCCCTCTGGTGTAAACGCTCTGTTTTAAGGGGCGTGTCTCTGTGAGGCTTCAGTGTAAACGCCCACTGCTGTGATGTTGCATATTAAATAAGTATTACATGTGGAACTTTTAGCACGTTTTTACAATTAGAGTTCTCAAGATTTACAAATTGTGAAAAGTGTTGATTATAGCATTATATTTAGATCGTGGTCTTTGTAACTCGATTCCTGCACACGAACAAATGCTTTCCTCATAACTAACTGTGCAAACACAATGTAAATAAGAGATTCGTTGATTATAACGGGAGTTTTGGCGAGAGCCCAGAATTCAGTCACTGACCCAGACAGCAACACAGTGTCGGCCCAGATCCGGCCCACATCCGGCACAAGTGGATTCCACACGGACACTGTTGTTCTCTGGGGATAAACTTGCTCTGTTTGATTTACAGCTCCAGCGATTGTACAGGGAGTGTTCTTTAAATCGCTTTAAATATATAATTTAATCCTAGTTTAAATAACAGATTATTTTTATCCTTCTAAGAGAAACAATGTGAAGTACACCATTTAGTCACTGGTTTGATTTACTGACAAAAATATAATATAGAGACATATCATCTCTATATATATCATATATATCATATATATATATATATATATAGATATATCATACCCTATTCACACGGGATTATTATTATCTGGTGACCTCTAGTCATGTGTAATAATTGCGGAGTTTGTCTGTGATCTTAATCTCGCGTGAATCGGCCATGTCTGTAATTTGTAAAGTAAAAATTTCCCCGCAAATGACCGACTATAATTCGCAGAACACAGAGATCCTGTGATTAATATCAGTCCCGTGTGAATCGGCATCTCTGTGATTTGGCCGGATCGTATATCATTTTTTCAAGGTTTTTGTTTCATGTGTGGCTTTTTATCCATCTTTCGTGAAGAATGGAGTTGGAGTGTTTTGATAGTATTTTGGGTGCTGGGTCATATCGCTATACACAACTACACAATTTGCAGAAAGAGAAAGCTAAAAATCATCAGAAGAGCAAAAACTAAAAGCATGATTAGATGGAGATGAATGACATGTATAGCAGTGTGCGCTGAGGAACTTTATTCTGTTTATGATATATCATAGACCTATAATAACGACAAGACATTTCCAAGCAATAGCCTATCGACGTCATATCCGGGAGATAAGTCAGTAAATTTGAGTAAAATCACAGGCTTGGGTTATCCCGTGCGAATGCGCCACGATTTTCAGATGTGGCGGGTTAATTTCTAAATCACACGAGGTCCCCAGATAATACTGATCCAGTGCGAATAGGGCTTTAGACAAACGATCGGTACCAAAGCAATAGTGACACAGTTAAACCTTTTTTACTCGCGTAAGTGTGTTCGCCGTTCCTGTCGGATCCAATATAGAAGCACAGCATCGGGTTTTAATTTCAGTCTCTGCAAATCTGACTGTTTTTCCACAAGCTGGCACCGCACAACATGCACTCTTCAAAGGGCATCTTTATCGCTTAGCTCGATCCAGTGTTAGCGTCACGTCTGTTATTTACCTCGAATCAGTGGGCGGAGCTACTGAACTTTAGGGTTAGTGATGTCACCAACCCAGGAAGTTTAAAAATTGATTTCTGTAAAAGAAAATCGTCGTAACGATTACAGATGTTGTGTGTGCTCAAACAGCAACATTACACACTAACTAAAGTTAGAAAGCTGAAATCATAATCAAGGACCCCTTCAAGAATGTTTAAATATACAGCAATATTTCCTGAGGAAAGCCCCTAAATGAGCATCAAGACACTAGATAGTATTGAATAGCCAGTAGATGTTTGGTTTATTATCTTTAAACGTAAGCCTGTGTGTTTGCAGTGAATGAGTGAGTTGAACAGTGACATGCTGATTGTTAATGAAGCCAGGCCTGCTGGACATGTGGCACAGGTGTTCCCGATAATGATAATACTGGAAGTCACTCTCCTGCTGTTGGCACTTTCCCACAGGAAAATGAGTAAACAGTGATGTCATATGATAAGAACAGTTCCACAGAAGAAGGAAACAATGCGCCCATTGTGAATGCTGTTGATAGATATTATAGCCTTCAAAAATGAACCTGTTCATAGAGATTTATAATAGGAAGTGAATTAGCAATAAGAGATTGTCCAATCAGCCGTCAGGTTTGCATAAAGACATTTGTGCTTTCTGTTTTATGTCATGGTTGGGCATGTCATTTCAGAATTTTTTTTCAGCCCATTTATGAAAGGAATTTATTGTTTGCTCGATTACTTGGCTAAACATTACCTGCTAATCCTACTTTAGCAATTGTTGACCATTTTTATCATACAAGCCTTTCTCTTTTAAAAATCTAGTATTAGGATAGTTTTTACAACATTTGTTTAAAAACTTTAAATGTTTTTCACTTTATAATAATGGTGCAGATAACTAGTAGTTCATAAAGAGTGACTATGTAACACTTGAGTAGTTAGCAAGGCATTTTAGACCATGTTGAGAGTAAAAAAAGACAGTTATGCACATCTCAGACACGTTAATGTTGTGATTATTACTAAATTCGTAATTATTTATCATTTGTCATAGTTAGTTGAAAGATATTAAAGTCCCCCTGTGGTGAAAATCCAGCTTTTAATGTCTATGTGGTGTTTTTAATGTGCTTTAAGCCAAACCATGTGTAAATTCATAAGTCGACAGCATTGCTGAGTATTTTCTGCTTAAAACTGCAGTGAACCAAAGACAGTCTCAAAAACACGCTTTGAAATCGCTGGTGTTTCTGACGTCACAAACTACAGTAACCAATCAGATCAACGTGTGATCGTCAACCAGTGGATCTCTGAGTGAGTGAGTGAGTGGAGGCGGGGCTCATTTGCATATTCATTGAATCACGCATACTAAATGAGGCAAGGGTGTCGAGTTAAATTCAAGATATTTTAAGGCGTGAAGAAATAAATAAATAAAAACGTTTAAATATGTAATTTTGCTGATCAAAGATGAGTTTTAAGGAACAAAATTGACTACAGGGGGACTTTAAATGTAACATTTTATTGAAAATGGTAGAAAACAACATAATTACAAATATAAAAAATAGTCCTTTTCTTTCTCCTGCACCATTGACCCAATTACCAAATGAAGTGACAATAAAAGTAACAATAAATGTCATTTACCAAGCGTTTTATAACTGTTTTAACACAGGGGAACGATTGTGAAGGCCCGAGACAAGCTGTATCACCCCGACTGCTTCATGTGTGACGACTGTGGGCTGAACCTCAAGCAGAGAGGATATTTCTTCATCGACGAGAGTCTGTACTGTGAGACTCACGCCAAGGCTCGTGTTCAGCCTCCCGAGGGCTACGACGTGGTGGCCGTCTATCCCAACTCTAAAGTGGAGCTGGTCTAAGCACACACACACACACACACACACACAGGTTTCGTTGAGGATTCAGCTTGGCAAAGTGGAAATGAGAATAACAAACTCCTGAAGCTCTTTTTTCAGTCCCTGCTTGACTTTATCCCGGACTCACGTTCTGTAGTTTGCTAACCGTCGACTTTTCCCTGCCGCCTTTCTAACAATCTCACAGAGCAATTCTGGTGTTGCTTTAAGAAGAAAGTTTGAAGTGTAAGATAACCGAGTGGCCCAGAAGAACATCTGTTCACCGAGATTCCAGCGGTTTCTTTCTGAACGCTGTGGTGAACTTGAGGTGCTCAAAAAGGCCACGAAGAATGTCTCAAGCCATGTGGAAAATGGAAATGGTATTCATTTATTCCGAGCGTTTGGGACGGTATGTTTATTCTTTGGCTAAGAAGCAGCGCTGTGTGTGTTTTTCTCGATGAGCAAGCTTCCATCACCGCCACATCCAGCTTTATCTGAAGAAAACGAGTCTGTAGGAATGGAAAAAGTGCCTTTGAGCAGATTTAAGGTCCTTGCACACTGAGTCCGATTTTTTTTCGTATTCGTCATCCTAAAAATTCGTCACGCACAAACTTTTGAAACTTTGCAAGTCAAGTCACCTTTATTTATATAGCCTAGCGCTTTTTACAATACAATTCAAAGCAGCTTTACAGAGATAACAGGAAAATAATGTTGTAATAGTATTGTTCAATTCAAAATTAAATGTTAAATGTCCCCAACTAAGCAAGCCAAAAGCCAATGGGTTTTTGCACACTGAGTTTGATACGTATTAATTAATCCGTTGCAGAAAAAAATCACAAAGCAATACAAAATGGAGTTTGAAGCAGTGAGGATTATTTTGTTCTTAAAAATACAATCCTCTGATAACAGATCTCTCTGAGTTATTATGTGGACTCGTGCATTTTCTGTAAAGCTGCTTTGAAACGATGTGTATTGTGAAAAGCACTATACAAATAAATGTGATTTGAATTGAAATTGAGAAAGAGAAAAATAATTATTGGTCCATCATCCAATCCTGAGATTGCATAGAGAGGAATTGTCCCGATGATTCGAAGTTGACCCCAGGATGTCAGTTTGATGCTTATATGATACATATTAAAAAGAAGAACCACCAATTACCAATTGATCCTGAACAGTTCTGGACTTTATCGTTCGCTTGTGTACCTCTCAAACGCCTCGCTAAATGCTTGCTAGGGATGCAAAAAAACACCGAAAATTTAATCCGTCATAAAAAAAAATTATCGGTTAAATTTTCGGAGGCAGTGTGTAAACATGATTGACACAACGTGAGGTCGTATTTATTTTTTAACGTGTAAAAATTTAAGACGACAATTTTGGACTATGTGCGAAGGACCTTATGTGCAAGTATGTGAATACCATTTGACATGTGATTGCTTTCCTAAAAGTATCAAAACACAATTTCTATTGCGACTGCGCATGGCATTCTCAGAAAAAAGCTTCTATGGATGGGTTTCTCATTCACATCTACTTCCATCATAGTGAAGCAACAGTTTGAAGAGATCTTGCTGAATCATGTAATATCTTCTTTCACCTATTTAGTAAAGTCATCATGTTCTCTGTTTAAAGCTAGCCACCTGAAAACATTTGGTTTATGGCACAGACATTTCTAGGTGATTTCTCGAGTACTGATGTGTGTTATGTAAAAAAGCAGAGTTGAAATGTGTTGGCCATGCATGTGTGACTGCGTTTGCATAGTTGCGTACATTATGTGATTTGAAATAGGTTTTTTGTTTTTTGTTGATTGTGTGGATGACTTCTTCTTGTAAAACAAAACCAGAATAGTAAAGTAGATGTGCTTTTATTTTTTTGTCTTTTCTTTATCTGGTGACACTTTTGTAAATTCTGAAAAAAGAAAAAAAGAAGAGAAATGTTTGTTTTCCTAGTTTCTAATGACTGATATATATATACCTGTGTGTGAGTTTTGTTGTATTAAGAGATACTGTAAATAATTTGAATGCTAATAGATCATCTTTAAACATTATAACAGCAAAAACAGAAAAGGAATTCTTTTTTTTTTTTTACCAAGAACTCATTCCAAACCTTTCGACGTTCTTTCTTCCGTGGAAAACAGAAATAATGCTCATGCTGGACAGATGCAGTTGAGCTTCCAAAAAGCAGCATGAAAGTATTATGAGTAGTCCATATGACTGCAAGCCAAGTCTTCTGAAGCCATATGATAACATGTAAGGAGCAGAACAAGATTGAAGCCAAGTGTTGGGGTCAGACACTGATGTGTTTTGGAATGACTGTACAGTTTTTGGTTATATTTAATGTTTATTGGTCAAATCAAGTCCAATTAGTTTCTATGCAATTTGCCAAAAATCAACAATTTCAAGGGGTCCTATTACACCCTTTTACCAAGTCTTGAGTTGGTTTTTGGTGTGCACCAGAATATGCTTTCATGCTTGGTTGTTCAAAAAACACGATATTCTTCACATATTTTACATTATTACAGCTCCTCTCTGTAAAAAGCGCCAAAACTTTGTCATGACGGGCAAAATTAGCGATATAGATTAGTTAAGAGTCGACTTATATAAGTGTAAAGCGCAACTTCATAATGTGACGAACTGCGGATCTTTACGCTTCGCCATGACACACATCGCTAATTCTAACGTCATGAGGTGTGTAAGTTGCGCTTTAGGCGTAAGTAGACAGTGTGTTCGTTTAGCTAGAATTTTACTTTGTAACATGTTAAATATGAATATTTGCTTCAGAAGGCCTTTATTAACCCCCCAGAGCAGTGTGGAGTTCGTTAATGACGGATAGATGGACTTTTATGAGCTTTAAACTGTTGGTTGCAATTCACTGTCATTATAAAGCTTGGAAAAGCCAGGATATTGTTTTTTAATATAAGTTTGATTTTATTTGTGTGAAAGAAGAACGTCATATACACCCAGGATGAGTAAATCATGGGCTGATTTTCATTTTAAAGTGAACTACTCCTTTAATTTCAGGCGGTTCTACAATCACAAAGCCTTTGATTATCTGCTTTAGGAGTGTTTCATTATGACTGGAGCTGAACTCTTGCCTCCAGACGCAGGATTGGGCATCACTGTACTAGTTTAGTTTAGTTTATAATGACGTGGACAGTCCCCTTTGATAAAAAGAGCAGCTTTAGCCTCTACGGCTAATTTCCAGCTGTAGTCCTCGGCCAGGTGTCAATAGGCATGCATCAAATAAAATACATTACAATTATATTTACAACAGGACTAAGCAAAAGGAAGTAGACATAATAAGCGTGTGGGCTAAAGCAGGCCCACGGTAGTAAGAAAGTCATGGAAGTTTTGAAGCAAATCTGAAGAGCTTCCCATGAAAGAACATCCAGATCCATTTTCCTTCCAACTTTAATCAAACACATCAGTGTCTTCAGGATCTCTAGAAAGCTACAGGAATGAGAGTTTGATGCGGGTTGGAGCCAAACTCTGCAATAAGCTGAGATTGTTACATAAATCCACATGTAAAATACTGGTGTCATATTACCATTTGCTGTTTTCCTTCTGTCACACAAGCCCGTGTGCTTTTGCTTATCAGACACACTCTACAAAAGTGACCAACAATAAAATATTTTATTACATGGCGTGGTTGAATTCTAATGTAGAAGGCGGTGTGTTATTTCTTGATAACAGACGCTGCTAAGTATCAGAGCAGTTGAAAAACATTTTAAACCTTTATGGCTAATGTACCCCTACATCCTTTCAACCCATTCATCAGAACACACACAAATACATGCATGTGATGTACTGTGTAGCTACAGTATGTAAATGTATGGCCTACTGAAATTAATCGCGTTAACAGTAGGCCTAACGTTAATGTTATGAATTATTCCACTCAGTAACCATATATTCAGTTTCATTTCAAACTGACCACCATACTCTCCATCATATTTACAGAAATTTGCTGCAAATGGTCGTTGCTGTAAATGTATTTACTTTATGGGAGCACCATTCCCTCCTAAATTAAACACAAAGACGTATTAATGCTGTGTTTCTGCTACTCCCCAGAAACAATTTTATATTATATGCAAGTCATTTAAGTGTCAACGTAATAATCAATGTACATTATGCGTCAATATTTACAGATAATTGCTGCAAATATAGCTGCTGCGGTCTGCCCCGCATTAAAGGTGCATAACGCAGGTCTCTGAGTTTTTGCAGAACTACACCCCCTCTGGCGATAAGCGAAACTGCAACCAGAGGTGTGCACGCTCATGGAGCACACGCACACTTGCACGAGCACAAGCTGTTCATAACCAAAGCAGCATCAGCCGCACACATCTTTTGTTTACAGTCAGTCATAATGTCTTCAGATGTAATAAAGTTATAAATATATGAAAGGAAAGGCATTTGAGTAAATTACACACTTGTGTGTGAGGGGAAAACGGGGATAAAAGAAAACTTCGGTTTTTGTTTCCATCTATCTCCATGTTGAACTGTTTTATGCGTTTACTGTATCCACTTATGATTGTATTATTATGGAAACACGTTCATGAACAATATAAGTTATTACTTTGTAAAAGCTCAAAATAATAATCATACCATATACAGTTGGTCAAAAAGTAGCCTACACTCAAATGTCTCCAGGTAATAAACAATCAAATGACACTATAGCCGCTTTCCGACCAAGTAGTTACAGGAAATTAGTTATAGGAACTGTCCACTTCTAAACAGTTCTAAGAACGACTCTCCCCCAAACTCGGTTTTGCTGTTTGCAGTCGCACTGGCCAGTGGCCATAGGAACTGGTAGGACGGGTAACCCCGGATTTCCACCAACTGCAGAACGGCTGCGGATCGGCTCCGCTGCGTGTCGGATCCGTGCTCCGCCGTCCTTCAATACCTACCAGATCCGGATTTGTTGCGGAACGGCTGCAGCATGACTGACAGCTGCAGTCACGATCGCGCAATATGATTTAGTTTCTTTAAACAGAACCACAAAACCAGCAACAGTTTGTTTCCATCCAGATGAGTACAGGGGAAACAACTCTGTGCTGACCTGCTGATCTGCTTTTTTTGTGGAGATTATTGTGATTCTAGTACAATATTTATCAATATAATCAACTTATAACATGCTAAATGTTTATTTGGGTTCCTTTATGAATATATTGGGAAAGTAGTAGGCTGTGTAAATAAAGTTAACTATTGTTCTTGTGGAAAAAGAAAAAAGTATGTAAAACAAAATCTCCGCCCATTATCACGTTTTCGAGGTGTAGTGAAGGGAAATACGTTCCCTTTCAAGGCTACGGAACTTCGACATTACGGATGTCGTATATGGGAACTCTCTCTCATCCTTCACTTCCGCTGAAATCTTATTGGCTAACGCCAGCAACGCTGGCCAATTGACGCAAATATGCAAATACTGAAACCCCGTTGCAGTATAATGTAAGTGCAGCGTCAATTCCTCCTCAGAATCTCTCTCTTCACGCTCAAATCGTGTGCTAGAAAGCTGATACTACTACTACTTGGATTTTTGCTATCGTTGAAGGTGCACCGGAGATACCTGAACTGTCTCCAGCATCCGATGGCGACCGTCTGCAATTTATGCTCGGGCCCCATAGTGCCCCCCGACCTGCACCTGTTCTGCATCGCGTGCATGGGGCTGGCCCACGCGGAGTCGGCCCTCAGGGATGAAGGGTCCTGCGACTTCTGTGCGGACATGCCCCTCCGAGCCCTCAAGGCCAGGCGAGACGAAGCTCGCGCTGCTGCGGGGATTGGGCCTGCTGCCGCCACCGAGCCGCTGGCAGGCCCCCCCAACCGCGGAGTCGAGGTTCGACCCCCGGTGAGTTTTCCGGACCCTTCGTTTCATCCTCCCCGCGACGTTGCTGACTTCGTGTCCTTCGGGGTGAGTGAGGAGGACGACTCTATGTCCTTGTCGGCCTCCGAGAACGACTACGGTGCGGAGCAGGCCGCCCCTCTGGCACCCACGGAAGAGACCCCCGCGGATCTGCAGGAAGAGCTCTTCCGTATCCTCTCGAAGGCCGTCGAGGAACTGGATTTATCCTGGAAGGCTCCCGACGAGCCCTCAAAGAGCAAGTTGGACGCGTGGTTCCTCCAATCGAGCCGCCGTCAGGCCGCTTCGAAAAGGGGAACCCCGTTCTTTCCTGATGTGCACGAGCACGTGGTGAAGTCGTGGGTGGCCCCGCAATCGGCGCGCACCCTCACTTCGACCCAGGCCATGTTCCCCCCCGTGGACGAGGCGGGGGACCACGGCTACCTCCGCATCCCTCCTGTCGAGGAGACCGTCGCTGCACATCTTTGCCCGTCAGCTCCCGCCCTGGGCTCGGACCGCAGCCTGCCGTCCCGAGCCTGCAGGTTTACGGCTCACCAGGCTAACAAGGCCTACGGCGCCGCGGGGGAGGCGGTTTCTGCACTACACGCTATGGCCGTTCTTCAAGTGCTGCAGGCCAAGCGATTGAAATCTCTGGATGGCGCCGCCTCTGTCGACGCTGACGCCATCCGAGACCTCCGTTCTGCAACGGACCTCGCGCTCCTGGCCACGAAGCGCTCGGCCCAGGCGATTGGCCGTTCGATGGGGTATTTGGTGGTCCTCCACAGACACCTGTGGCTCACCCTATCGGACGTGCAGGAGGCGGACAGGAAGACGCTGCTAAACGCACCGATCTCCCCTGATGGCCTGTTCGGAGATGCCGTGGAGAAGGTCACCGAGCGGTACTCCGAGACTCAGAAGAAGGCGAAGGCGATGAGCCATGTGATCCCTCGGCGAGCGCCGCCGCCGCCCACGCCGCAGCGCCCTCGCTCTCGCTCGTCTTCCGCCTCGGGGCGCCAGTCCCAGGCTGCGGCCAGACATCAGCCAGCCTCCCGCCCGGGACCGGATGCCCGTAAAGGCCGACACGGGCAGTGGCAGGGAGCGGGAAACAAGAGACCGGCTCAGAGGAGCCCGCGCAGAAAACCCGCCGCGTCCCCAGCGAGGCCCAAGCAGTCGTCCTGACCGCTCGGGCAAGAGGAGAGGAGAGCGCACGGATGGCCCCGCTTCCAAGCGGCACGCTCTAGAGCACGCGGTCCCTCTGCGTTCGGCGAGCGACGCGTGCAGTCATGTTGTGAATGTTGTGTGTTGTTCAATAAAGCAAATTACTTCTTCACAAACAGAGCTTTTTTCTCCTCTTGCACTTCACACTGTGTTACCCGCCCTGTCTTCGAGCAGCGCAGAGTCACGGTCATTAACTATAAAGGCGCCTCGCGGGAAGCGCGAGGTGCCTATCCCCAGCCCTCACATAGCGGCGATGACCGCAGGTCTAGACCGGCCCACACTCAGTCGTTTCCTCACGGCGTGGGAAGCTATTCCGGGCATCTCGCCGTGGGTGCTGAATGTAATTCGACACGGGTACACACTTCAGTTCAAACGCAGACCACCCCGCTTCCGCGGCGTAATCCAGTCGTTAACTTTGCCCCAAAATGCTCATGTACTGAGGCAGGAAGTGTGCAGTTTACTCGACAAGGGAGCGATAGAGCCGGTTCCCCCGAGCGAGCAGGGAAGCGGATTCTACAGCCGCTACTTTGTAGTGCCGAAGAAGGGAGGGGGTCTCCGCCCCATACTGGACCTGAGACCCGTCAACAGAGCGCTTCACAAGCGCGCTTTCAGGATGACTACACTGAAACAGATCCTAGCGCAAATTCGCCCCGGGGATTGGTTCGCTTCAGTGGATCTAGAGGATGCTTATTTTCACGTCCAGATAGCGAAGCGCCACAGGCGATTCCTGAGGTTTGCGTTCGAGAATGCGGCGTACCAATACACGGTACTCCCGTTCGGGCTAGCCCTCGCCCCCCGCACCTTTTCGAAATGTGTAGACGCGGCACTTTCACCCCTCAGGTCGAGCGGGATGCGCGTCTTGAACTATCTGGACGACTGGCTGATTCTCGCGCAGTCGAGGGAGACATTGGTCGGCCATGTGGAAGCCCTACTTCGCCATTTGAAAACGCTTGGTTTGAGGGTAAACGTCCAAAAAAGTGTGCTCACACCGAGCCAAACTACCACATTCCTGGGAGTATGCTTGGACTCAGTGAGTATGAAAGCGCGTCTCTCCCCCGAACGAGCGGAGGCTCTGACTACTTCGCTAGGTCTCTTCAGACCTGGCAGGCTCGTCCCTCTGAAAGAGTTTCAGAGGCTATTGGGGCGGATGGCAGCCGCTTCGTCAGTGTGTCATCTGGGACTGCTACATATGAGACCGCTTCAGCACTGGCTGAAAGCGCGCGTCAACCCGAGCGCGTGGCACTCCGGCCGCAAGCGCATTATGGTCAACCGTGTGTGCGCCCGTGCCCTGGCCCCGTGGAAGAACCCGGATCTCTACAGTTCAGGTGTCCCTATGGGTATAGTGACGCGACGCGTGGAGGTCCTGACGGACGCTTCGTCCACCGGGTGGGGAGCGGTCTGCCTGGGCAAGCCCGCCTCCGGTCGGTGGTCGGAGAGGCAGATGGAGTGGCACATAAATCGCTTGGAACTGGAAGCGGGCCCTAAAAGTTTTCCGGTCTCGGCTGGAACAGCGGCATGTGTTGATTCGAACCGACAACACTTCTGTGGTCTCTTACGTCAATCGCCAAGGCGGTTTGCATTCCAGGGACCTATTCAAGCAGGCGGAATCTCTCCTGCTGTGGGCGGATCGGTTCTTTCACTCGGTGAGAGCGACACACATCCCCGGTGTTCTAAATCGGGGGCGGATATGCTCTCAAGGAACGGGATTCCTCAAGGGGAATGGAGGCTTCACCCCGGGACGGTTCAACTGATATGGGATCGTTTCGGCAGATCGGAGATCGACCTCTTCGCGACGAGCGAGAACGCGCATTGTCGGATGTTTTTCTCGCTGTCCCGTTCCCCCCGGGAGATGGACGCTCTAACTGCGCGATGGCCGAAAGCCCGTCTCTATGCCTTTCCTCCGGTGAAAATTTTGCCCATGGTGTTGTGCAAAATCAGGGAGGAAAAGGCGGCGGTGACTCTAGTGGCCCCGTACTGGCCGAATCAGCCCTGGTTCGCGGACTTGGTAGAGTTACTAACAGAGCAACCGTGGGAAATTCCGCTCAGGAAGGACCTACTGTCTCAGGCGAGCGGATCGATTTGGCATCCCAGGCCCGGGCTGTGGAGGCTCCATGTGTGGCCGCTGCAGGGACGCTGAGCGGGATCGATGTGCGGCATTCGCGGGTTCAAAATACCATCGCGGAAGCGCGAGCCCCGTCTACCCGGCGCCTGTACACTCTGAAGTGGGGTGTTTTCTCTAAATGGTGTCAGGATATCGGTTTAGACCCAGCGAACTGCTCGGTGTCGGATATTCTACGCTTCCTTCAGTACAGAATGGACGAAGGGAGCCTGCCATCCACCCTGAAGGTATACGTAGCTGCTATTGCTGCGTTTCACCCGCCTGTTGATGGACAGTCTATCGGTAGACATGCGTTGGTGACTCGGTTCCTTAAAGGAGCTAGGAGATTATGCCCTGCTCGGCCGCCTTCCGTGCCGCCTTGGGATTTGACTTTGGTCTTGGAAGCTTTGTCACGACCGCCCTTTGAGCCCTTAGCGTCGATTGCAGTTAAGGAGCTTTCGATTAAAACGGCGCTGCTTCTCGCCTCTCGCTTCGGCGAAGCGGGTTGGGGATTTACAGGCTTTCTCTGTCAGCGAAGATTGTATTCGCTTTGGACCCTGAAACTGTAACGTGACTCTCAGACCGAGGCCGGGTTATGTCCCTAAATCGCTCAATACCCCGTTCAGGGCGCAGATTGTTTCTTTGCCTGCCCTGTCTGTTGAGCCATCGACCTCTCTAGGTTCGGATGCTCAAAGTGCTATCTGCCCAGTCAGAGCGCTCCGGGAGTACATCTCTCGCTCGGCTGCTTTCCGAAGCTCGGACCAGCTATTTGTGTGCTTTGGTGGATGCAATAAGGGACGGGGAGTCTCTAAACAGAGGCTTGCTCACTGGATTGTGGACGCTATTGTTTTGGCTTATGACTGTACGGGACAGGAATGCCCCCTCAATGTTAAGGCCCATTCGACCAGGGCGATCGCCTCTTCATGGGCCTGGACTAAGGGTATGTCTATTCAGGATTTATGTCTTGCGGCTGGCTGGTCTTCTCAGAATACGTTCGCCAGGTTTTACAAGTTGGATTTACCCTCTGTGGCGTCTCAAGTGCTTTCGGTGAGTTGAATTTTTGCACAGCATTTAGAGCTCTCTGCGCTTTGCTCATGAGTTGTTCTGTGTGCTTATGTGTATTAAGACTGTTGTCACCGCTATGCGTTGGCCTTATTTTACTGTTGCCCTGTTGGTCTACAGTGCAGACTTCCCCCGTTTATACTGCTCGGGATATGCAAATTCTGGCAGTGTTTTGTGAGTTTGTGATTCGTCCCCTTGGACCTATCAGAGGTTAGAGGCTCGCTATTGGCCAGTCTCGTCCTATCACAATGCTGGCGTTCTGGGGGGGCGGTGTCGGGGTTTTGTATTGGGTTCTGTTCTGTGGTTTGCTTGCTTCCACGGCGGGATTCTATACAGTTCCCATATACGACATCCGTAATGTCGAAGTTCCGTAGCCTTGAAAGGGAACGTCTCCGGCTACTTTCGTAACCTCGGTTCCCTGAAAGGCAAGGAACGAGACATTACGCTCGCCGCCGTGTTCGCTATTGATTTGGCGTTCTGTTCGATTCTGAGGAGGAATTGACGCTGCACTTACATTATACTGCAACGGGGTTTCAGTATTTGCATATTTGCGTCAATTGGCCAGCGTTGCTGGCGTTAGCCAATAAGATTTCAGCGGAAGTGAAGGATGAGAGAGAGTTCCCATATACGACCAGTGTTGGGGTAACGAGTTACAAAGTAACGAATTACAGTAACGATATTACTTTTTTTGGGTAACGAAGTAAAGTAACGCATTACACTAAAAATATCGGTAACTACACTACTTTACTATTCTATAGGAACGCGTTTTCCTGCGTTACCCAAGCCGTGTTTGCCTGTGTGTAAAGTTCTGTCTAGTGGTGCGCGCACCGTTGCCATAGAGATCGATTTGAGTGACATAGCTTCCGGTGCGAAGGAGAGAGGTAAATAGAGACGGAGACAGGGGTCTCTGCAGCGCGAGTCTCCGCAAACTGCACGCGCACCTCCCCAAACGGACGAGGCGTTTATACTCGACGCGCTCGCCGTTGTACTATTTCTGTGAAACGACGGGGCGACTCGAGTAATTGTCCTCTTAACCATCAGGAATCAACGGTGAGAAGAAGAAAGGTCCACACGCGCTATGTTTATTTTAGTACATCACCACCAATAACACTACAAAAAGAATCGTGTACGTAAAATCTTTTTACTAAAAAGGCTTATTATGCTATTGTATTGACCACTTCATTTTTTGTTTTTATTGCCATGAGTCGAATAAAAAGCTGGTTTTATTCTCAGGAGAAGAGTTTAATTCTCATGTTTCCCAAAGCCTGTGTTTTGAAACTTGTGTGTTGACCCCATTTTAAAATGACCGCACCATAGACTCCTTTATCCTGTTGTTTGTGGATTTTACAGTGAGATATATTTATTTGTGCAGACAGGGATATTGTTCTTTCATATGGTTTTACATGTCATTTTGTATAGATTTATACAATAAACACTATGCAGACAGGCTAAGTGATGATAGGGCTATGATGTTTGTCCATGTATCTACACGGTAAATTAAGAAATGGGAAAGTAAAGTAATAAGTAGTGAAGTTACTTTTCAAACGCAGTAACTAGTAAAGTAATCTCATTACAATTTACAGAAGTATCTAGTAACTAGTAACTAATTACTTTTTTTGAGTAACTACCCCAACACTGTATACGACATCCGTAATGTCTCGTTCCTTGCCTTTCAGGGAACCGAGGTTACGAAAGTAACCGGAGACGATCCGCCGTAAGCACATTACCGGATGTTTTATTTTGTTTCTGTGCTCGACTTTCCTGCGGCGCTCTCCGGCATCCGGCAAAAATAGAAACTCTGCGTATCTTCTCCGAAGGGCTGCGGTCGCCGGAGCTGGGACGGAGTCGGAACGCAGCCGTTCCGCAGTCAGTGAAAATACACACATTGACTTTAATGGAAACCTATTGACTCCGCCGCCGTTCCTGAGCGGATCCGCAGCCGTTCCGCAGTTGGTGGAAATTGGGGGTCAGAGAGTGACGCAAGCACGGCAGCGGTGGCGCCACATACAACAACAAACCAGCATGGAGGAGGCTATCGCAATGTTCCTGTTCTGCCTCGCCGGGACCTTAATAACGGAGTACGAACGGCGGCGTTTAAAGACTATGCTTGAGTTCTGTTCAGAGAAACACAGAAGACGAAGGCTCCAGCGTAATATAATCTTAAGTAATATGCTGGAAGAAGAAGAGCAGAGCGCAGGCAAAGGACACAAGGCTAACGTTACCGGTAGGCCATACACAAAAACATAGTTATATCTTTTATGGGACATGTTTTATGTTTCATGTTGTACGATTCTTCCGAAGACAATTCCTAGTTTATGAACCTGTTCACTGACAATGGTAGTAACATAAATTCTGATTGTACATTTATCTAGCTTACGCTAAAGCATTACAATAAAGCATTTACGCATCGTCATTTGTTGTCATAGATTTGCCGTATCAGACATTAGAGACTGTGGTATATCTTACCGTTTTATCAAGAAAAAAGCCAACTGAGGATCCAGTTTGAGTCCTAGAGCACACCGGAGATCTATCCATTTGTTGAAAGCCTTCCCGATGCTGATTCGTCTTATTCCGACGCCTGTCTGACTCCAATGTTGCCCTTTTGGTCAATAACTAGACAAAAGTTTTCTTTTCTTTGTCTTACGTGGAGTTTGCGTTGGGGTTTGGAATGAACTACAAGCCGGTCTCTTTGAATCCATCTTCTACTTTTGAAGTAGTTTAAAGTTGACTAAAGTTTTGTCGCTCGAGTTGTCTTCGCTGATACGGAGAATGGCGGCTAACAATAACAAACCTGCGAGACATCGCCTGGTGAGCGTGAACGCGCATGACGTCATGCCCAGTCTCAGATTCGAGCCCGAATCCCTCTTATATATTTTACTGTACAGGATTATAGAGGCAATCTCAGTGAGCAGAGAAGGGATCATTCAGCCCATCAGGCAGTTCTTTAAGCATGTATAGGATAGAAAACAGGTATTTTTAACATGAAAAGTTGCGCAATGCACCTTTAAAAACCATTGGCAACGCAGATTTGTTTGGAACTATGCACAGCTACGTGAACCACGTGACCACGTGGCGGCGAGAACAAAGTGTGTCGCAACTCTCATATTTAATGGCTCTGCTAAGCAGGGCCGGATTAAGACAGTAGCACCTCATTTCAGTACACGAGATCCGGGGGGCGGAGTCGGATCTAGATTAAGGGGTGGGGTTGGGTAGGTTTAGGGGTGGGTTTAGGGATAAGGGGTGGAGCTGGGTAGGTTTGGGTATGTAAGGTGGGAGGAGTCGGATCTAGATCCGACTCCTCCCCGTGGATTTCATGTTCTGCAGTGAGGACCATCTCGATTAAGAGTTCAGAGGCCCCTGGGCACAAATGTCTTGTAGCAATAAAGCAATAAAGAGGGCTCAAACATCTTTTTAGTTATGAGAGTCTCAGTCTACATTACATTATTAATGGTGTTTTAGGATACCAAACAATTATTATAAAAATGTAATAATGATTTATATAATTATTCCTGACGTAAAATCCATATAGCCTATACATGTACTATGAAAATTAGTATTTCAAAAGTATATTTTAGCTACATTACACTAGCCTATAGTAAAATTAAAATACTTTTGTCCCAATTTCTTCACTTGCAAGAAATAAACCCTTGAGCTTTTATTAAGGAGAAAACACCAGATCACCATGCTGATCGCGTAAGCAAAGTGCGCACTTTTCTTTAAATAACCCAGCACAAACAGGATGCCTATTCTTAAAGTCTTGTGCTGTTTTATAAAGGCACAAAGCCATATCGTGGTTTCGATTTTAGTTCGTTGGCAAAATATAACGCTAGAGACCTTTATGTTAGGTTATACATTTTACATCTCATCTGTGTTGGGAAAAGGGAGAAGAGAGAGTTCGGCAAAAGGCGGATTCGAACTCGGGACGAGCGCGTCAAAAACTGCTTTCCAGCTTCTCACGCCTTACGACCTACGCCACTGAATCTATTACGCGACGGGCACTTAAAAAGACAGGCACTTAGTGCAAATATACGCTCCTCTATCTAAAATGTAAAAAAATATGCAATGAATACATTTTATCAGACCGGCCCTCGCGGCCTCGAAACACTACGGGCCCACCGGGGAAACTCCCGACTCTCCCGATTGCCACTCCGCCCCTGGTGCCCAGGGCCCCTTAGGGCCGTTACATAGTCAACGCGAGCTACGCGAGCAAGCAACGCGAACGACGCGAGCGACGCGCTCCCTTTCATAGTCTAAACAGTGGACGCAAGCAGACGCAAGCATCACGGGCGATGCGTGAAATGCAATACACCGCTCACGCAACAGGGGGTAGTAGAGTAAATTTGTCACAGGCACTTTTCCAGTCCGTTTTCACCATGGTTTTCACCTTATCTACGGTCTTTCCCATCGCGGTTGCAACCTCTCTCCAGGCATTTTCCAACTCTATTTTATTGGAGTGTAATTACGATGAAGCTGTCATATATGACAGCAGATGACACTCGGGTATATTTACCGTTGGTAAGATGCTCTTCACAGATGTTTGTTTGTCATTGTATTGTCTGAAAAAAAAAACATTTTATTATACAATATAAATGCGGATGTATGCTCGCATAATTTGTCCTCTTCGCCCGCCATTGTATTCAAACCTTCTTCTGTAAACAAAATATACTTGAATTAATGTACAATACTTGCAATGTCGCCCCCACAGACAACGCATAGTATTGCGTGCATCGGTGCGTCGCGTATCAAAAACTAGGACGACACATTTGGCTACGCATCGACGCATAATGGCGGCCGAAGCAGGGGCGCCATATAGGGGGGAAAAGTTAGGACAATTCCAAGGGCCCCTGACTGACAGGGGGCCCAGCAAATAGGTAAAAACCTTTTTTTTTATCTATATATAAAACAGCATCATGTATATTTCAAATAATAATAAATTAATTGATGTCTTTGATTTGACTTATTTTGGCAATAAAGGTTTTTATCCCATTGACCAAAAAGTAAATATCCATATTGACTGACCACCCCCATGTATCTGCATGAAATGGTTTGGTCCTGCCTAAGCACGCGCATCGGTGACGGTGTTTAGCAGACAGTCAATCGCACAGTGAAGGCGCCGGCGCGCTAGAAATACAGAGAGACCATAATGTCGAATAGTAAGATAAAATCTGGTTTCCAAATAAAGAAAGAGAGGAAAGACTAAAGAAAGGCTGTCGTTCTGTATACCAGTTTTTAACAAAGAAAGGTGGGTAGCCTTTAGTCTGTGTGTGGTATTAACCTGTTGTCCATAGTGAAAAGCTAACATTTAATAAGTGCAGGAAAACGTTTAGCAATATATTCATATTGAATCATCCATGCCCCTTTTAGCAGACTTAACAACAACAACAACAACAACAACAACAACAGATGAGTCAGCAGCACCCCAGTCTCCCCATACTAACTGCACCCCTCCCTGTCCCTGTCCCAGTGAAGAAGGTGAGCAACATTGTGTTAATGACTTAGCATCATTCCAGGGAGTCTGTGTGGGGTTCTCTGTCTCTCTTGCTCTTTGTTTACCATAACAAAAAAATTATGTTTGCCCATTATGACAATTAAAAAAATAATACAAAAAACAATCTCCTGTCTGTACAGTAGATG
Organism: Chrosomus eos; assembly: GCA_036326025.1. Taxonomy (NCBI): domain Eukaryota; kingdom Metazoa; phylum Chordata; class Actinopteri; order Cypriniformes; family Leuciscidae; genus Chrosomus; species Chrosomus eos. Next base: position 37,732,794 of record CM070834.1, on the reverse strand, counting down.
CAGTTAGAAACAATAAGTAGCTTACCTCAACCTGCATGTAAGTTACAGACAGTATTAAAATAATCCAGTTTGATCCGTTCATTTAGACTGAATTTTGGCCGTAAATGACATTTATACAGACTATTATTTTCCATCATGAAGGGCAATTTGTTTGACACACACACACACACACACACAACACACACACACACACACACACACACACACACACACACCACACACACACACACACACAGTATCTAATGTATTTGTGTCAATGTTCTGTAGTGTTAGTGTTATTTATTGGTGTATGGCACAAAAATATTGAAATGCATACTGTATGCAGACTTGCATTTATAAATCACCAGGAGTAAATATTGTACTAGTACTAGTATTGAACTAGTAGAAGAAGCAAGACAGTTGCAAGCCTTTGATTAGAGTTATGTAAAGCTTTTGATGGGACAGGTCCTAGAGATGTGGTGACAACAGCTGCGCAGAGGGGGCCCAATGTGATTTTTTGTCATGGGGCCCAAAATTCCTGGCGGCGCCCCTGGGCCGAAGCGTAGCGATGCGTAGCCTTGCGGACGCGTATGCGTACCGATGCGTTGACTATGTAATGGCCCTTGGATGTCGTGGGCCCCTGGGCAAGTGCCCAGTTGCCCTAATGGTTAATCCGGCCCTGCTGCTAAGTATAACACATGTTGCTATGAAAAACAGAGCGTTGCCATGGATTCTAATCGTAGAGACGGAACGGACTATTTTCTTTAGCGGAAGCAATACAATCGTTTTTAAATCAATAAACTCATTTTTAAATCGATATCAATAAATCGGTTTGTGTCAAATTGTTGATTTATTTGGTAGGTAGCCGTGTAATAAGCGGGATAATGTATAGCGAGGCGGTTGTTATAGCGAATTAAACCCTTCAGGCTGATTAAGATCCCTCCGCTTCTCGTCGCGACCCCTCCGCCACCGCCTCGACATTATCCCTTACTTGCTTCTTCAAAGCTCCTCAGTTGTTTTCCTGTCGAAGTCTGCATGTAAATGAGGGGTTTGTGATTCCAGCTGTCGAGGTCAAACTGCAGTTCTGATGCGGCTCACGCTTTCCTAATCACAACCAGGACTAGTTCTGCTCTTCACATTCCTGCTCTCCTCCGGCTTTTCCTCTGTCCCGCACAATCTCTGAGGTGAAATACACAGTGGTTAATATTGTGGCTATATAAATCAGTTTTGCCTAACACAAGTTGGATCATTCTAACTTCATACTGAGACGTTTCTTTGCTCATGACTTAGTCATTAATGTATTAAAATATAAATAAATTGGAAATATCAGATGGGTTTCCGCCAATGAATGTTATCCATTTGATTTTTATTAAACATAATTAATCTGTCAAATAACTTTTAAACTGTCATGCATTGATCGAGTCGCTTTATAAATTGAGGTTAATCTACTGAGTCGCATGGGTTACTTTAATAATGTCTTTACTGCCTTTCTGAGGCTTCCAAGTGGTAGTTGGTGTCGGAGAGACAGAAAGTTCATTAAAAGGTCTTAATTTGTGTTTAAGAAGATAAACGTGTTACGGGTTTTAGAATGACATGATGGTGAGTAATTAATAATTCATTTTTGGGTGAACTAACCCTTTAAGCATTTTAAAATAATGTATTATTGTATTGTTTTATTAAATGTATGCAATCACACATTTTTATTGCTAATTTACTGGTTACGGTTAGTTCACCCAAAAATTAATTACTCACCCTCATGTCCTTCCAAACCCGTAAGACTTTCGTCCATCTTCTGAACACAAATGAAGATCTCTTTAATTAAATCTGAGAGCTTTATGTCCCTTCATTGACAACAACTACCACTTTGAAAGTTTTGGAAGGACGTTAAGGTTAGAAAATTATCATTTTTGGGTGAACTAACCATGTAACACGTAAATTAACACTAATTATTACATGGCTTGGTTGAATTCCAATGTAGAATGCAGTCTGTTATGTAAGGGGTAATGTAAAGCGAGGCGGTTGTTACAGCGAAAATTGCTGAATCACACGGTTCACAACACCATGTTTGGACAAGCGTTTGGAGAGCAGATGTGGAGAGTCTGGGTTACATTAACAGCAGAAACATAGAAGCAGATATCTGTGATCATAGCAACATAGTTAAAAATAACCCAGCATCTTTGTGTATTATAAAAACCATCAACAACCATTATAGAGCAACAGAAAGTGTCTTCGAACCCGTCGAGGCCGGCTGGAGCAGCTCTTCATCTCTGTGCCACGACTGGCCAAGAACACGCACGTTTCCCAGCTCCTGGGTCAGACGTAACAATTCAGTGTTTGGGTAGTTTTTGTGCTTCCCAGCTCCTGGGTCAGACGTAACAACCCAGTGTTTTGGGTAGTTTTTGTGCTTCCCAGCTCCTGGCTCAGACGTAACAACTCAGTGTTTGGGTAGTTTTTGTGTTTCCCAGCTCCTGGCTCAGACGTAAGAACCCAGTGTTTGGGTAGTTTTTGTGTTTCCCAGCTCCTGGGTCAGACGTAACAACCCAGTGTTTGGGTAGTTTTTGTGTTTCCCAGCTCCTGGCTCAGACGTAACAACCCAGTGTTTGGGTAGTTTTTGTGTTTCCCAGCTCCTGGGTCAGACGTAACAACCCAGTGATTGGGTAGTTTTTGTGTTTCCCAGCTCCTGGGTCAGATTTAACAACCCAGTGTTTGGGTAGTTTTTGTGTTTCCCAGCTCCTGGGTCAGACATAACAACCCAGTGTTTGGGTAGTTTTTGTGTTTCCCAGCTCCTGGCTCAGACGTAACAACCCAGTGTTTGGGTAGTTTTTGTGTTTCCCAGCTCCTGGGTCAGACATAACAACCCAGTGTTTGGGTAGTTTTTGTGTTTCCCAGCTCCTGGCTCAGACGTAACAACCCAGTGTTTGGGTAGTTTTTGTGTTTCCCAGCTCCTGGCTCAGACGTAACAACCCAGTGTTTGGGTAGTTTTTGTGTTTCCCAGCTCCTGAGTCAGATTTAACAACCCAGTGTTTGGGTAGTTTTTGTGTTTCCCAGCTCCTGGGTCAGATGTTACAACCCAGTGTTTGGGTAGTTTTTGTGTTTCCCAGCTCCTGGGTCAGACGTAACAACCCAGTGTTTAGGTAGTTTTTGTGTTATCCATATGATATCCTGGCTCAGACATAACAACCCAGTGTTTAGGTAGTTTTTGTGTTACCCATATGCAGGGGTTAAATTGGGATTTATTAAGTGGGGGTGCTCTCCCTAGGGGGGTCCGGGGGCATGCCCCCCCGGGATTTTTTTTTTTTTTGAAAAATAAACCATTAAATAGCACTTTCTGGAGAGTTTTGTGCAAAGAAATGGAGAAATTGAGTATTACATGATATGTGAAAAACTGCAAGGTTAAGAGCATTTACTTTGCAACAGGTATTAGGACATTTAGCATTTACATTACTGTTAATCAGTCATCACTTGATTACACGTTGTATTACCTTGTTATGATATAGTGACCCATACAATGTGCTAAACATAATGTGCCACATGGAGAGACAGTGCAGCATATGACAGTAGCAACAGCTGAGAAGATTTGGGTCTGTGGTGACCAGGTCCACCTCATACAAACTTCCTTCTCCCATTCTCTCTCTTTACTACGACAGCACACACACACACACACACACACACACACACACACACACACACACACACACACATAAAAAGGCAAAGTTTTGATTTCTGGCTCCAGTGGTTGCCTCATTAAACAACCCACGTAAAGTTGATAATTCCGCGAATAACTGCAATTGCAGATTTCGAACAGAGATGGCGAAAACTGCGGACTGCAGCTTTAAGATATAAAAATGATGATAACACTGGTTAGTTTTACAATCAACATTTGAATTTATTTGTGTTTTACCTTTGTAATTTAATTTTGATTTTACATTTAATTTCATACACATTCTTAAAAACAGTACAGAGAACACACATCTATAACTCATCACTCATCTATAACTTCATTACTTCCCACAATGGCTGGTATGCAAACACCTCAGTATTAGTCTGCCTTTTCTTACACGCCAGGTGCTCTGTAACTTTAACATTAATAGAATGTTGATATGATATCAATTAAATCATCTGGTAAGTCTGCTGAGTACATCACTGTAAAGTCTGCTGCCAACTAGGGATGAGATCATTGCCGGTGTAACGGTAAAAATTATGTTAATTATTACAGAGAAATTAATGTAATTCTTATATTGTTTCTTGTATGCTGGTGGCTATAATATTTAGTACTGGTAAATAATTTTCATAGTAAGTCAGATGCTTATTATTGTGCATTATTATTTGTTTATATTTTAGAACCACAACCAACTTCACATGTAACCTCAAATACAACTTCATAGTTGACTTCACGTTGGAGTTGTAAATAAATCTTCCTGGATCTCAGCCAGACATATCTGGTTCAAGTTCTTTCACAGTGTTTCAGACCGTTTTCAATAGTTTTTACAAGCATATTGCCTATATTTTTGTAATATATTAAGCACTGTTACACTTTTTGAAACTAGTTCAGCTTGTGTAGGCCTGTCACTGACAGGCTGTCAGTGCTTTCTGAACATATTGAACACACTTTTAAAAATACCGCAATAATACCGAACACTGTGATAATTTTGATAATTTTCATACTGTCCCATCTCTACTGCCAACATGTTACAGAGCTAGTCATGCTAAAAATGTCTGGAATATCACCCCACCTTTTGAAGAAGTAAGTCAGTTTCCTCTTCTTGGGTGGATATGCTCCACTCATTTCAATTTATCTCTGAAAGTTGGAGAATAAATGGTTGATTTAATTTTCATTAACCACAGAGCTTGGTAGCTAAAAGTAACTTAGGTCTAGCAAGTCTTATATTTCTGTAATTCACACAGATCAAATACAAATATGCTGACTGAATAGATTGCTAGTTTATTTTAAGTAGCCAGCTAACGTTAAATTAGCAGTTCTCTTGGCAGTTTGCTGATAATCCGGTATCTGAAGTAAAATGCTCAAAACATCTCCTGAGAAAAATCACATGGTCAACCTAGTCTGGTTATTTAATTTTGATTTAGTCTTATTTTCCTTACCTTGTCATTCAAGGCCAGTGCACTTTTTTGACATTTCTGGAACATCCACATCCCGCGCATCCACGGTCTCCCAGGAACATTCATTATTGCTGCGTACATTTATCCGTGTCAGATGCGCATGCGCGAGCGGTGCGCGATCATGGTCGACTGACAACGAGATTAAGCAGCTGAACAAAATTACGGCCGTGTTCCGATTGTTCTCATCTCAGCTCCGCCGAGACAAAATAGACATGACATGCCATTTCAAAAATCTTTCATTTATTGTCAGAAATATGTTTTCAAAAGCATCACTTTCATCAAATTGTATGTGACATAATTTCTAGTAGTCAACTGAACTGACTGCAAACGAGCAGGCTTATGTGCCGGGGCTGAGCCCCGGAGAGCCCCGGCCCAATTTAACCACTGCCCATATGATATCCTGGGTCAGATGTAACAACCCAGTGTTTGGGAAGTTTTTGTGTTTCCCAGCTCCTGGGTCAGACGTAACAACCCAGTGTTTGGGTAGTTTTTGTGTTAAGAGATCCTGGGTCAGACGTAACAACCCAGGGATTGAGTTATTTATCGCAGGCGTTTTGCGACTCCTTCGGGAGAGAGCAGTGCAGCTCGATGCATGTCTTCAGTAATATAGCCTACAGTTTTGTGTACATTTTAGTTTATCTATAAATGTGTTATTGTTATGTATAGTTTAATTTTAAGAGGGGCGATGTGAGTCTCCTAACGAGTGGATCTTGTGGAAACATCATCTTGTGGAAACTCCTGATGCCTTGCATAACACTTTATGATTTATTCAAAAAGATACAGAATATAAATGCTTAGAAAGTTAAAATCTGTTCTCAGAACTTGGGTATGGATGGGTTATGGAGTCACAGTGTATTTCGGCTACAAGTGAAACGCAGTTACAAGTTATAAAATGTTTCATTTTTACTTCTAATATATTTGTTAAACAAGCTTAAATGTTGGCAATATGTATTATTAATTATATAATATACAAAACTGTAAAAGGATATGATTGAAAATGAAAGGAATTCTTGAAAGCCAGTGGTTGTATCGAGTATTTAAAAAAAGTTTAGAGGAGTTAATCCGTAGACATTAATTCATGCATGAAACAAAAAAATAAAGAATTGAAAAAACTAGTATTAGTACTGAATCAACCCAATGTGATGGGTTAAATAAAAAATTTAAAAAAATCTGGGTAAAATGAAGTCAAGTCACCTTCATTTATATAGTGCTTTTAACAATATAGATTGTTTCAAAGCAGCTTTAAAAAAATAACCCAACAAGTGTTCTGTCCTAGCCTTGGGTTGAAAACAACCCAAATTGGGTAGTTTTTAACCCAGTTTTTTTTTTTTTGCATTCCTTTAGCATAATCCAGGGTTCTCACTGTCATGAAAAACTTGACCAAAAAAAAAAGGAAAAGCCATTTAACTGTTTCAACTGTTACCCGTCACAAAACTGTAAATCTGTTTCAGAGATCTCTAGTCTATTGTTGTGTAATCGTTACTATTTCGACAAGCGTCTAGAAGTCATTGAATCCGTTGGTGAGAAGGTGTGTGAACTTCTAAAACAGACAAAAGCACAATCATCGAGTGTTTTTCTTTCTTGTCTATGTGTGTGTGTGACTGTGACCCAATGGCAAACACATATTAAGCAAACCACCGTATAATTAGTGGTTTGACAGAATCCAGCGGCTTCTCAAAACATTCATATGATGTCATCGTCTCACTAAACCAGTGTGCTAAACGAGGGAAACCCTTCCTCTCCTGAGCCTCAGGAAAACATGTTCATTTCTTTCATGTACAGGCCGAATAACTTAACCCAGGGGTTGACCCAAGTCCACGATTTCCCTGAGGAACTGCACGGTTGCTTTTTGTTTTGCGGGTTAGAAGTTTTATACATTTATTTTTAGTTTAAAATGTTTGAATGAAATATTTTGCTTCTCTCACTGTATATTTTGCCAATGGTGAGACTAAGAAAAATGCTGGGTTGTTTTAACCCAAAATTGGTCAAATATGGAAAAAACAACTATTAGGTTAAAAATTTTCTTTATTTAAATTTAAATGTAACCCAACGGTAGTTTGTCATATCGACCCAAATTTGAGTTGAAACAACCCAGCATTTTTTAGAGTGTAAGAGACGTGTAGTTTTGGTTTTGTAGCGGCATTGACACCCTGTGTCAAATTCGTATCTATTAAAACTCATCGTTATTAGCAACAGCAAAAACACAGCTTTATTTTCATTCAGTTGTTATGACATCCAGGTCTTGACTTCATCAAGGCATGACAAGTTTCCCTGGTTTAATTGGAGATTTTGATTTTTAATTGGAGAGTTGGAGATCATCAGCATAATAACACAATGATAATTAATGTGTTTTGTGAAAAGCAAGCGGCCAGAACGGATCCCTGTGGCACTAAAGTGTGTTTCTGTCCGTTCTAATGTTCTAGGTTGGATGTGGGAAATGTTATCAACATTCAACCACTTATTAAATATGACAGAAAAACATGAAGACGCTCGAAGACCTAGAGTGACCCAGCAAATAACCGTCTCAGCTTTCAACCAAACACTCAGCTAATCAGGTTTGAAGGATATTTCACCCAATAATGAACATAGCGTGTAACGACCCCTCGTGTCACGAGATGAACTCACGAGACCTATTATTGCGATCTCCAAGATATATGGTAAAATTTTACAAAAAATGTACCGTTGATTAAAATGCTAAATTTGGTTTACATTGTGTGTGTAATGAATAGACTTGATGTCAATAACCAAAGCAAGGACAATAGAGACACATGATTCTGAAGTGAAAATACTGAATTATTTCAGATGAATAGTCTTGATCTCGTCACTGACTAGATATATTTAAAGTAATGTAGGACACTTTTTACTGGTACATCAATATCTGGCATCATAGGAGCCAAAAATATTCCCATTGCATTATTATACATCATATTCAACATTATATATAGAAGTTAAATGTATTACTGACACTAAAACTCTGAAAAGTGAATTTTCTCACAGTAATTTTTATTTTGGTGAACTATCCACGATACATACTGTTGCATTTTAGTATTGCGATATATTTAAACAGTCTATCATTATTTACACACCCTCATGTTGATCAAAACATAAACCTGTTTACTCAAAGATCAATGTCCATCAATGGGGCAAAATATATTTGGATCTGAATCTTCACCCGAACATCTGCACACTGCAAATCATCTGAAACACTCAATTAAAAGATCATCAAACGTCAAACTAAATTATCAGACTCCTTCAGTATTTCTCACATTATCACAGTTTATACACATAGTTTAGAAAGCGGTATGAAATATGCTAGAATCAGTGATATTGACAGGTTTTGTCCGTTCTTCTGTTAGACTCTCACACATTATGAATTATGTTGAAAATCTGTCAGATGTTAATTTAACTACACAATTACATAATACCAGTTTAGCTCAACCAGTGACCCAGCAATGCTTCATTTGTCCAGTCTGTGTGTAAAAAGAGCATTAGTTATTAAAGAAAAACACTTCAGCAAAACATGATCAGCTCATAGTGTCATTTTTGGTCCTGAATTGTATAAATGTAACTGTAGTCACTGTATGAAGAATATTGGGTATAATATGTCACAGTTTACTTTATTTTGCTCTCCTCACTTACGTAAATGAACTATAGAGTCTGCACACACTAGTAAAAAAATATCACTAATTATATCCGGTGTCTGAATAATTTTTGGTTGACTGTACATCTGAATTTTATGATGAAATTTTATTCCATATTTTTTTTTTTCATACTTATTGTCATATAAGAGGTCATAAACCGCGGCACTGTTGATTAAAGATGTGTGTAGGCTCATCCAGCCTCAGATTCACTGCTTTATAGTGCCATCGTCTGGCAGAACTAACACACACACACACACACACACACACACACACACATCACAATACTGACAATTCCTGTTTACACACTTATGTCACATTTAATAATGCGTTTAGAGGCCTTTTGACGATCTCTGCTTTTGTTGCGATGATCTAGCAGAAAGCTGTGTGGTATTCAGGACTTGGATACGGCTTAATGTTGGTCCTTCTCGTGTAGTTCAACTTAAGCTTTCTAAACCTTAAAGCAGAAATCCAGAAGAAAAACCTGAACATTGTATAGTACCATGATGCCACAAGCAATAGCCATTATTCAATGAAGATCTAAAACGAAGATTTTTCAAACCTAAGCATTTTTTCCCTTGTATTGTACATTATTTTAATATACCTCCTTGTTGTGAACTGAGAATACAGACAAGTAGCAAAACATCTGTTACTTGCATACCTCGGTTTCCTGAGAAGAGAGAACGAGTATCGCGAAGGTTAGATTACGCTAATGGAAAACTGCTTTCTGGAGAATATTGTAGCCAATTTGTAAAACGCAGTGCAGACACACATGAGCGTGGAAAGGTGACTATCAACCGCACACACAAATCTGCTCAGCCATGAACTGTGCTCGAAGCTGGTGACGTAACATGCAGGTAGGCCCGCCCTCACGTGATACTGATTGGTCGATTGACACGTTTAAATCTGATTGGCTAAAGAGTAAGACTGCTCTGCGTAGGAGGAAACACACACACGTGACTTGCAGATTCAAGGATAAACTCGTACATTTTAAAGGGTACCCATCATGGAATTTTGAAAATTACCTTTCATGTAGTGTGTAACATAGATCCAAGTAAACAAAAACATCCTGCAAAGTTTTAAATATGAAAGTTCACCGTATACAAAGTTATTGTCTCTCAAAAGTAAGAGTCGACTCTGAGTCGCTGATATGAATCGATAGACAAACGATGCATTTTCTCTAACTTTCGTACGTCACTTGTACAAGTTATTTGAGTAAGACACGCCCACTCAGTGCGCGCGCCGAGCAGACAGAGAAACCTGACAACATCATGTCGACGAGACTCTGTTCTGAAGTGCGAATCAAAAGCAAACTTTTTTTTTCACTGCCCAGGGACAAGCATGTGAAGACTAAGTGGCTAGAGTTTATATTTACAACTATACCACACAAGTATAGCCACCTTGAGCTGTGTTCGCGTTATTTTAATGACGATCGCTTCACAAACACAAATGCTTTCAAGTGTGGATTCGCGAGTCGGCTGATATAGGAAGGTTCAATACCAAGTTTATTTAGATCAGCTTCCTCCTCCGAATCACAACCTGTAAGTACTATTAATAATTGTTGCTTTTATGTGTGGTGTGTGTGTGTGCGTGTGTGTGCGTGTGTGTGCGTGTGTGTGTGTGTGTGTGAGAGAGTGAGAGTTACGCTCCAATGTAATTTTTTTGTTTTTTGAAATATGTGAAATTATGTGAAGCGTATTGTAGTACTGCAGTGCTTTATCAATATGTTTAAGCTTTGGGCTAACGCAAAATATAACTGACTGCGTCATCTGACCAATCACCGCCGATTAGCGTCACGCAAAGGAGGGGTTTGGACAAATGAGTCGTCAAACGAATCATTAGGGAGTCGGTGAGCAAATCAGGTAAAAATAACTGCATATAAGACAACAAGTGTTTTTTGTCATTGCATGCATGTAAAACTGTTGTTGGGGACTCCCAGAACATTATTAGGAACATTTTAAATGCCATAACAGGTACCCTTTAAACATTCAAAGGTTTTTGTGCATATTGCAAATGAAACCGCATATTGTTGCTCAGTTTAAGTCTCTCCACCAAATATGGGATTCATATTCTTTCTATTTCATACATAAGATAAACCCTAAAATTAATCAAATTATCCAAAACTTAAATTGATATTAAAAGCATTTGACTAAAATCTCTTTACATGGTTAAACTAGAAATAATAATAACAGGGATCCTCCTGAAAGCGGTTCACACTGCTGGAAAACTCAGTTATCTACCGCTAACCGTGTGGCTTCATGATCCAGGATAAATCCTGTCCAATGAGAGGCAGAAGAGAACGATCCTGTGAAGACTGCCATGTTTAAGAGGAATGTGTCCATTCAGTGATTTCTAGGACCAGCACAAATGCAGAAGAAAACAGAGGCCTCTTTTTTTTGTAAAAAGTCAGTCATGTTTCATTTGATTACAGGATTACAATCTGTATTTACAATAATAATAAAAAAACACTTTCAAATACATGAATGCACCCAGGCAAAACGGGTTTCATTTGGACGACCAAAAAAAAAAAAACTCATCAGAACCGCAACCATTTACAAGAACATCTTCAGTCCCACAGACTCAACAGCGCTGTCCATCATCAGTGTAAGATCCAGTTCCACTCCACATCATTACTGGTGCGATCTCTCAATGTTACACAAGTGTTCATTCAGCTTCTGGATCTTTCTCCTTTTTCTTTTTTTTCTTCTTCTTTGCGCTCTCCGTAACCTGCGTGTAAAAGGAGTCGTTTAATACATCATCCTTACACTGAATGAAACGTACGTGTGTGTGTGTGTGTGTGTGTGTGTGTGTGTGTGTGTGTGTGTGTGTGTGTGTGTGTGTGTTCTGAACAGTGGAAACCTGCTGACCTCGGGTTCATCCTCAGCCGGAGCCTCTTCTGCCAGCTTCAACTTCTTTTCTTTCTTCTTTTTCTTCTTCTCCTTTTTGACTTCTTCCTCTGTCTTGGATGTGTCCTGAGCAACAGCGTCTCCACTTTCACTTCCGCTCTCGTCACGTTTCCTCTGCAACAACAAATACTGTTCATACAATACCAATACAGAAGCAAACAACTGATTTATACTTTAAAAAAGTGTCTAATAAAGCACAGAGTATTACTTTATTCACAATTACTTTCAAACTATATAACATTATACCATCTGAAACGCAGGGACGATCACGACGAGAGATGGATAGATGCTGACATGGCATTAAATAAAAGTAAGGCTATTTTCATGGCAAAAATACAAAATTATACACTTTTTTTTAAATTAACATGATAAAAGATCCAAAACCTTTTTAGATATAATATTAATAAGTACTTAAGTAGAATGCTCTTTTATATTTCACTTATTTTATTGGACTGTCCTGGGTATAATGTTTAACCGAGAGGGGAATCTTACAAAACATGCATAACGCTGTCTTCATTTATCACAACGAGAGAAAAACAGAATTTGATGAAACAGCCTAGTTTAAAGGATTAGTTCACTTTTTAAAAAACTTTTGCTGATAATTTACTCACCCCCATGTCATCCAAGATGTCCATGTCTTTCTTTCTTCAGTCGAAAAGAAATGAATGGATTTTGATGAAAACATTCCAGGATTTTCTCCATATAATGGACTTCAATGGGACCCAAACGGTTCAAGGTCCAAATGAGTTTCAGTGCAGCTTCAAAGGACTTTAAACGACTCCAGACGATGAATAAGGGTCTTATCTTATCTAGCGAAACGATGCGCCATTTAGAAAATAAATTAAACAGTTAAAGTATTACTAGCACAAATGCTCGCCTTGTTCTGTCCTGAGATGCACGTTCGTGATTTCCTGTTCAAACATCGTTCATCAAAATGAAAAATCTTTTTTTCCGAGTCATTTGTTCATTCAACGAACGAAATGATTCGAAAAAAGATTTGTTCATTTTGATGAACGATTCGAACAGGAGAATCACGAACGTGCATCTCAGGACAGAGCAAGGCGAGCATTTGTGGTTATAAAACTTTAACTGTTTAATTTATTTTCGAAATGGCGCATCGTTTCGCTAGATAAGACCCTTATTCATCGTCTGGTGTCGTTTAAAGCCCTTTGAAGCTGCACTGAAAACTCATTTGGACCTTGAACCGTTTTGGCCACTATTGAAGTCCATTATATGGAGAAAAATCCTGGAATGTTTTCATCAAAATCATTAATTTCTTTTCGACTAAAGAAAGACATGAACATCTTGGATGACATGGGGGTGAGTAAATTATCAGCAAAAGTTTTTTAAAAAGTGAACTAATCCTTTAAATAGCCGATTTTCGTGAGTGATCCCGAAAAGAAAATTGAGAAGTCACATGTACCTTTGTTGCGGTCTCAGCCGTCGCGTCACCCTTCTTCGCCTTCACAGTGCTATAGGAGAGAGAGAGAATATAAGGTAAACCTCAGTCAACACGGCGAGTCACAACACACGTCAGCTGCGAGCGCTTGTCCCGAGAGCTCAGGGGACGCCGGCCCGGTGCCGACGCCACGATCCTGACCCAGGGGTTACTGTAGCAGACAGACTCCCTGAGGGGTCACGGCAGACCAGACAGGGATAACAGTCTGCAGACACAACTCAAACACCGACACACAACTACACCACCGACACAACTACACCACCAACACACAACTACACCACCGACACACAACTACACCACCGACACACAACTACACCACCGACACACAACTACACCACCGACACACAACCAACCCACCGACACACAACTACACCACACGACACACAACTCACCACACGACACAACAACTACACCACCGACACACAACTACAACACCGACACACAACTACACCACCGACACACAACTACACCACCGACACACAACTACACCACGACACACAACTACACCACCGACACACAACTACACCACGACACACAACTACACCACCGACACACAACTACAGAAAACTCACTGCAACACAACTACAGAAAACTCAAACACTGCAAGAGTAGTACGGTACTTTAGAAAACACAATACGGTTCTGGATTTTTATTAACTAACATTAACAAATACTATAACAAACGTTTTGTCCATTGTTAATTCATAATAATGTTTATTTTTTATAGCGCCTTAGAAGAACCCAGGGTCACTTCACGAAATACAATCAGTTGACAGACAAAGACTTTCTTAAGAATCCAAGAACACTTTTTGATAAAGTAAACATGAAGAAGTGGAAGACAGAAGCAGAGGGGAAAATTATTATTATAGTTAATGTATTATCTAACATGATAATTATTTCTCTCTGCTTCTGTCTTCCACTTCTTCATTTTTTTGTTACATGTTTACTTTATCGAAATGTATGTTTTCTTGGATTCTATAACTCATATTGTAGTTCATATACTGATTGTATTTTGTGAAGCGACCTTGTGTTCTTGAGACCCGCTATAAAAAAACATTATTATTATTATGAACTAACAATGGACACAGTGTTTGTTATAGTATGTTACCTAATGAACCTTATTGTAAAGTGTTACTCTATATATTTTAGCATTTATGATTGCGTATGAGAGTTGTATTATGGGCTGCGCTGATGAATAGCGCCTCCTGTGGGCCGAGAACAGAAACTGCGAGTGTAATAAGGCCCTGTTCACAGTGTATAGATGCGTTTCAGTGGATCGGATCACGAGTGGACGACACTAAACGGGTCTAAAACTAGACTGCCACTCATGTTGTCCATTTGAAAACAGACTATCAACTTTTTTAACCCATTGCTATTGTTGCTGCTGCTTTGTGAACACCATCATAAGTAATAACAGTTCCTCAATCTCCACTGAAGGGTCAGATCTGCAGTTGTGTACCTGTAGTCCACGTATCCCTCTTTCCAGTCTGTGGGAGTGCTGCCGTTCGGTTTGCCATGTTTGTCCAGAAGTCCTTTCTGAATCATCATTTTCTTCTGACTAGCCTGAAACACAAACGTTTGCTATGAAACACAAACGGACACACCGACGCCACCACTAAACCGCCTGATCTCAGTGTTGCTCACCTTCGGCCCAAGGCCCCATTTGCGTGGATACGTGTCTCGCTCCATAATGACCCTCTTGATTTTAGCAACAATCCCGTGATCACATGTGGATATGACCGCTGTCGTCATCAGCGCCACCGCTGCGGAAAACACAGAATAATGAGAATCTGCTGAAGACGTGCTCATCTCCGCTAACAGACGAGGCGTTTCACACAGCCATCAGTCTTGGGTGATAGATAAACCGTCATCTTTGCAGTAATGCTAATGCAATCTACATCACATCATCATGTGGCTCAGAATCAGGGGTGTGCGATACTTCTGGGATTTTCTCGATAACGATTATTAGATGATATTTTGCCGAGTGCGTTTATTCTGTTCAGGTTTAGGACTGTCGTGTGACAGAGACTCCTAAAGTTTTAGATATTCTTCGTTTTTTCCAATAAGTTAAAATATATTTACCTAATATGGGCATTTTTACCTCTTTAAAGCCATTTTTTAAACCTAATTCAATTGTGTCAATTTCATAAATTGAATCAAATTCAATTATAAAAATAAGACAATAGGGCTGTTACCAATCAAATGAAATCAGTATCAACAAAAGTAATCTTAGCAATATTGATATTTTTGAATATTGACATTTAAAATGATTTAAAGGGTACCTATCATGGAATTTTGAAAATTGCCCTTCATGTAGTGTGTAACATAGATCTAAGTGAACAAAAACATCCTGCAAAGTTTTAAATATGAAAGTTCACCGTATACAAAGTTATTGTCTCTCAAAAGTAAGAGTCGACTCTGAGTCGCTGATATGAATCGATAGACGAACGATGCATTTTCTCTAACTTTCGTACGTCACTTGTACAAGTTATTTGAATAAGACACGCCCACTCAGTGCGCGCGCCGAGCAGACAGAGAAACCTGACAACATCATGTCGACGAGACTCTGAAGTGCGAATCAAAAGCAAACTTTTTTTTTCACTGCCCAGGGACAAGCATGTGAAGACTCAGTGGCTAGAGTTTATATTTACAACTATACCACACAAGTATAGCCACCTTGAGCTGTGTTCGCGTTATTTTAATGACGATCGCTTCACAAACACAAATGCTTTCAAGTGTGGATTCGCGGGTCGCCTGATATAGGAAGGTTCAATACCAAGTTTATTTGGATCAGCTTCCTCCTTCGAATCACAACCTGTAAGTACTATTAATAATTGTTGCTTTTATGTGTGTGTGTGTGTGTGTGTGTGTGTGTGTGCGTGCGTGTGTGAGAGTGTGTGTGTGTGTGTGTGTGTGCGTGCGTGCGTGCGTGCGTGCGTGCGTGTGTGCGTGTGTGTGTGTGTGTGTGTGTGCATGCGTGTGTGTGTGTGTGTGAGTGAGAGTTACGCTCAGCAGCTTCTAGGTCTCCAATGTCATTTTTTTTGTTTTTTGAAATATGTGAAATTATGTGAAGCGTATTGTAGTACTGCAGTGCTTTATCAATATGTTTAAGCTTTGGGCTAACGCAAAATATAACTGACTGGGTCGTCTGACCAATCACCGCCGATTAGCGTCACGCAAAGGAGGGGTTTGGACAAATGAGTCGTCAAACGAATTATTAGGGAGTCGGTGAGCAAATCAGGTAAAAATAAATGCATATTATAAGACAACAAAAGTGTTTTTTGTCATTGCATGCATGTAAAACTGTTGTTGGGGACTCCCAGAACATTATTAGGAACATTTTAAATGCCATAATAGGTACCCTTTAAAACAAGAAAAGATACTTTAAATGTGAGATTGAAAGCACCAGTAGGGGGAGCGAGTCTGTTAATGAGCGAATCATTGACATTCAACCGGCTGATTCATTCAAGGAACGAATCATTTAAATCTTAAACTGTCCTAGTGAACCGATTCGTTCAGAAAGCTGATTCACTCAGTAAGAAGCACCGCTGTGTGTGGCTTTATGAACTATTTTCATTCGCGAAATAGAGCAAAAACAGGCAATACGGTGTCACTTATTACCTTCTTGTGTATTAAACTTGTATATAATCAATAGCACATTTGTTATGCTGATATTTGGAGAAAACAGCACTCGTGATATTTATTACTAAATTATATAAAAAAAAAGACTAAAGTGTGTACTCTAAATGCGCACCCGCACTAGTCTAATCTACAAGACTACATCACGTGGAGTATGCATACACTGTGTGTGTGTGTGTGTGTGTGGCTGTACTCGATAGTGTCAAATCGCACATTGTTAAAACAACGATTACGATATTATCGCACACCCCTACTCAGAATAGTGCATGCTGGGCGTGCAGACGTTGTTTACCTGTACAAATGGCTTCTCCTTTCGTCGTTATAATGACGATGTCTTGATTGATCTCGATGCCATCTTCATATCGCAGGACGCCGGGTAACATGATCTTAGCGCCGTAGCATATAGCGTTCACCTGTAGCGTTCAAAAACATGCCATTATAAATCACTAAGTTGAAGATGTAAGCTAACTCTGGAGAGTAGAGGGGTTTCCTACAGCGCTGTCCTTCATGACGATCCTCTTGTGTGAGATGAGGAGCTTCTCCAGAGGGAAGATCACTCTCCTCAAGTACGTCTCGTCCTTGTTGTGGTCGAACTGCCACTGCGCGTCCAACACGTCATGCATCGTCACCAGATTATCCTGACAGAAACAAACGCTGGGGTCAGAACGCCTCGATCCTTTAATGTCATGCAACATGTTTTATTAGCTCTTCATGCATGCGTTTAAACCAATTCTGTGCTTTTTAAATTAAAAACGCATCTAAATGTGATTTTTTTAGTCTTCACAAACTGGTCTTCACAATGAATTAAATGCACTACAAAAGCTTTTCTGTCAAGTGATTCGCTCTGTAGTTTGATTACAATGACAGACAGCAACAGGTTTATTAGGCTCCTGTCACTTTAAGACTGATTGCTCTCATTGCAATGAACCTACACAATAACCATTTAATTTCAACCGTTGTGAATGTACGATGTTCAGGGACTTTAATATTAACTGGATGCTTAAAAGTGGTAAAACAAAATTAAATAAGACAATCCTAAAGGAGTTTGTGTCGGCTGAGGTTTGATGAAGGAGGTCAAACAATAACCACTTCATGAGTTTATGAACACTCAGCCATTTTCTGTCCCACAGATTAATAAGCAGGACCGGGGATGAAGCCCAGACCTGAACTCAACACTGTGGGTCTCCAGAGCGAGCGCCGCTTCTCACGTACCATTTCTCCCAGCACACCCGAGCGCACCCTGCGCAGCTCCTGCATCTGCCCGCCCACTCCCAGCAGCAGACCCAGGTGCACACACAGCGTGCGGATATACGTGCCCGCTTCACAGCTCACCCAGAAGATACCTGAACACACAAAACACACACACTCACTATCTGGCACTGCGGACACACAGCCATTACAGTGGACTTAACCCTCTACGCACAACAGCAACAGAACCGCCCTAGGCTTGTATATTTACACCTGTGTGAGAATTATTGCAATAAACTATTTTATCTTTGTAAAATGGCACAGATTTAAACAAACTATCAATTATATTAAAAAAATAAAAAAAAAAGCTTGATTGACTTAAATAGCCTGTTCAGTCTGGCCTTCCTATAATATTTTACAATGTCAAAAATTTTACAAAAATAATCAAAATAAAAGAGCGCATTCACATGCGTTTTGTCTAATTATTTTGTGCATTCATTATATATATATATATATATATATATTGAATGCATATATATTTCTTAATGTGTACTGTGTATATAATACACAAATGCATGTATACACATTCATGTAAACAAACGGATGCGATTAATCATTTCAGAGCCCTACTCAGTATATGAGATAATCATGACTGATCACATGCAAAATAAGTGTTTACATAATTTGTTTGTACATAAACATATACACAGTATATATACATTTATGTGTGTATTTATATGTAGTACACACAAACTTTTATTTGGGATGTTTCACAGCCCTACACTGGAGAGTGAAATCTAAATTTAAACCATTGCTAATGACAGGCATTTAGTCGCCTAGCATGAAAATCTAGTTGTGTGTGTGT
Source organism: Chrosomus eos (assembly GCA_036326025.1). Lineage (NCBI taxonomy): Eukaryota > Metazoa > Chordata > Actinopteri > Cypriniformes > Leuciscidae > Chrosomus > Chrosomus eos. The sequence continues at coordinate 37,714,003 of CM070834.1, read as the reverse complement.
GTAGAGGGTTAGTATTACGCCATCAGTCTTGGGTGATAGATAGACAGTCATCTTTGCACAGAGTGCTAATGCAATCTACATCACATCATCATGTGGCTCAGAAATACCCAGACTAAATAAAGCTGGAGCTGCTGACCTAGCCTCCTCTCGGGGTCGTACTCGATCAGCTTGCTCTCGTAGATGGTCCTCACTCTCAGCTGTCTCTTCACAGCGGCGATGAGCGGAGGCCTCTGGAACAGCGCTCCGGTCAAACACTCCATCGCCTGAAGACACACACACACACACACTGAAGATAACCTCACACACAAGACCTCTGCACTCATTCACAGTCACGGTTCGGGTGTATAGAGGCTTTCGCACCGGAGGGACCGTTTCATAGTTCCTACAACTATTGGCGGAAGTTCCCGTTTTTCCATGTTCGCACCGCAGAAACTAGGAACGATTTCAGTTGTAATTTTCATTTTAGATTTGTAGATGTTAGTTAACTTCTTTTGGAGGAACTGATTTATCGAACAACTAATCTAACCCTCCTAGAGTCGGTCTACACCAGTGCTATAGGATCTATCCGTGACGTTATTCACTGATTGGCTGAACGCATGTGAAACACAAGCACACGCCATTTAAAAAACCTGTGTAAACACACCGATTATAGCCCATATATTTACTCCAGAAACTTAACTCTACGAACATGTAAAACAGTGATAGATGGGCGTCTTAATCTTTACGCCGAGGAGAAAATCTGACTAAGGAGAGCAAGAGAAACATGATTATGTATTTCTGCTCAACAACACTGAACATCAGCCATACGCTAATATCTTTCATTACGGTCTACTTTCTATGTATAACAGTTCTATCTAATAGCATATTAGATCGTAAACTAATGAACACGGAGAATGCGAGCGCTGAAATTTCTCAACAGCGTCAAAATAAGTAACAAAAAGCGTGTCTCACGTCAAAACATTCCTATGGGAATCATTAGTTCTCGCGTCACCATCGCGGCGGCTCGTTCCTAAAGCGGTGCGAAAGCCCCGTGTGTGTTCAGAAATGTCCGCTCTTCTTCTGTGAATCCAGCCCTCCTCTCACGCACGGTCACGAGCGCATCTGATACAGCAAAACACTGCGGCAGAGACTCGAGGCCGGCAGAGAGAGAGGAGGCCGAGAGACACTCAGAGAATGGATAAACAAGTTCATCATGTCACATACACACACAGCAATGAACCGACACTAACCACACAAACAGTTATTCAAACCAGGGGTTTAAGTAAGAGTGTGTTTTTCAGCCTAATATTAAAGTATGAAATACAGAAGTTGAATACTAATTAAAAAACTATGGTCTTCACATTGAATTAAATGCACTACAAAAGCTTTTCAGTCATGTGATTCGCTCTGTCGTTTGATAATGGCAGACAGCAACAGGTTTATTAGGCTCCTGTTACTTTAAGACTGATTGCCTACACAATAACCACTTAAAGTTGCACAAACTGTTCTTCAAAAATACTGGAATAATAATTACCTGCAGATATTCAATCTATTACATCATTTTGTATGTTTAAACTTTATCCTCACATTTTGCGTTGGATTGTCCATGCTATCATTGAAGGTGACCGTTTATTTTTGGTTCATATTGAATGTTTATTTATAATTAGATTCATTGATAAATTTCGTTTCATACATTTAATATTTGTTATTTCAACTTTGTGGAGTTATTTTCCAATTAATGTTTGATGTATTAATTTGCATTTTTTTGTGGATATTTAGTCACTGTTATACGCTCTTATATCTCAAGGGGTTATTCCTAATAAATACATTTCTATAAAAATGCAATAATATATCATACCCTATTATGCGTTCAGTCAAAGACCGTATTTCTGGCATGTCTAGCCTAGTATTCAAGTATGAAGCAATACAGAAATGTAATACTAATAAAACTAAAACTATTGTCTTCACTGAATTAAATAAAAATGCTATAAAAGCTTTTCAGGTCGAGAGCAGCGAGTGATTCGCTCTGTAGTTTGATTACAATGACAGACAGCATCAGGTTTATTAGGCTCCTGTCACTTTAAGACTGAATGCACTGATCCGATATAATGACATGCATATGATTTTCTCCCTATGGTTTATGACGAGTGTTACCGCAAACGCAGTGTTAAGTCAGGCATTTTGACACATAAGTGTGAGTATCTGATCAGTAAAGCGCAGAACTGATATATTTTTGAAATACAGCAAAGTTCCCAATTATTTCGTTTTTTCATCTATATAATGAGCGTTTCAAGTCCATATTTTATTGTGTTCGACCCCTCCCACACCCAATTCCCTGAGTCTTAAAATCCAGGATTCTGCTTCATTTCTGAGGAGAGACAGTTGTGGCTAACTAACATTAGGGTACTAAAACTTGAACTAAAACTGCACTACAACTTACTTTTAAATTTGCATTACTTTATTATAGAAAGCACATGCGTTAACTTTATTTGAGTTTTTCAACAGAATGTTGGCATGTTAATCAATTTTATTTTGTCTCCGTTCAAACAAAAGCACCTTTCTTTAGAATTAAAGAAAAAAACATTATTATTATTTTTATTTCTGACAATCCCACAGTATTTTCCGTCATATCCCCATTCCTACTTACCCTGGCTAGCTGGTGTTCGTTCTCTAGTGCATTGTGCAGCCGTACTATGCCCACATACTCTTTGCCTAAAAGCAATGAGACAAGAGTAGTAAGGAGAGGCTACTAATTTTAATGTGGTCGATCTGTTGACCCAGAAGTGCTAGGGATGACCCACCTGCGCTCTGCTGGGATTTAACCAATCGCGTGGCTCGCTCCACACACACGATCAGGCACCCCGTGACTTTGGGGTCGAGAGTGCCACTGTGACCCGTTTTCTCAACACGGAGAATCCTCTTGATCCACGCCACGACCTCATGGGAAGAGGGATTGGCCGGTTTGTCCAGGTTAATGAACCCAGCCCTGGGAACACGGATTCAGAAATAACACGTGTGAGAACATGAGGTAAACCTTCACAACACACTCGCATCAGCGGAGGACCATCAGTCTGGGGTGATAGATAACAGGTCATCTTTGCACAATGTGCTAATGCAATCTACATCACATCATCATGTGGCTCACATCACACTGTAGGGATGCACGATATATCGGCCATCATATCGATATTTGTTTATTTTTAATGTTATCGGCCTGATGAGAAAATTTGTCCGATATATAAAAGCCGATAAATAATGGATTATTTCCTTCAGCTGAGACACCTCAGATGGACACCATGATTCATTTAAAATAGCTTGAAATATGATTGGAATCACTTCAAAAAATGAAAAATACGGTTCAGTGCCGCTAGTCTGTCAGACAGGTTGCGGTCGCGTCTGACCCCAGATCATGTGATCAACATGCTTCTCTTTCTCAACAAAAATCAGTAGACTGGTGCAGAAGTTGTATGCGAGTTACTTTATGAGTTTTTTTTAAGTAGCCTAATTTGTTAAGTAGCCTAATTGATTGTTAGGTAGGCTAATCTTCAACCTTTCTCGACTCCGTGCCTTGGATAGTTTTGAGTTACATTTTGACAAAACCTGTCAGATCTAACTATTATGTTTTTGGTTAAGTTATTGTTTAACATGATTTTTATTATTATTTATTATTTGGGAACAAACGAGGGTCTCTGTTTAAGAATGCCAACTCGCAGTTGCAGGTTCTGTTGCTTTAGCACCACAGCGCATACTATAACTTATATCTTTCAAGTTTAGCTCAACGTCCAGTTTAACTGCCACAAGTCGATCATCTTGTAATAATAGATCTCATCAAGGAAAAACTGTATTTTTGTATTTTCATTGCGTTTTTGATTTATCGAAGATCACTAAGAAAATGTAATCGAATGCCCATCCCTAGCCAATATATCAGTTATCGGCTTTCAAATAAAGAATCATCGGTTATTGGCCAAAATCTTCGTATCAGTGCATCCCTATTACATTTATTAACGTGAGATGTCCTACCTGACATAATCACTGATGTTCCTCTTGAGCGGATTCGACCCGTGAGGAAGAGGAGTGTAATGAGCCGTCCGGATGTTGAGCTTATCGAAATGCTGTGGAAAAACACGTGTACATGTAAGCAGCGGAAGTGACATCACAACACAGACTCGAGTGTGTATGTGTGATCAGATCTGTTTAATCGTCTTTGTCAGAAGTGTCCTGATCCCTCGCCACAGGATCATGAGCCTGACCCGCTGACCCGGCAGAACACCGACCCAGCCGACAGAACCACACGACCCAACCCCGCGACCCAGAACGAGCCGCCGGGCCGGCGAGGGACAGGAACACTAGCGCTCAGCGAATGGATAAACACGTTCATCACGACACACACATGCTTGGTGAAAGGGATTGTGGGTAAACACTGACCTTTAAGAGCAACGGCCACTGAGACGTGTCCAAGGTCGCGACCTTCGACTCGGGTTTGATGAGGAAGTCTCCGCTTTCTTGAATGTCCTGATGGTAACAGTCGATTGAGTTTATTAGCAAACTGGTTTTGGAAATTAACAAAATCTAGTTTGTGATAAAAATAGTGCCTTGGTCCTGATTTTGCCATATGTCTGTTACCAGTAAAAACTACATTATTATATATATCTAGTCAGTGACAGAGATCAAGACTATTCATCTGAAATAATTCAGTGTTTTCAGCTTCAGAATCATGAATATTGTTATTCTGGTGTCTCTATTGTCCTCCTGTGCTTTGGGTTTCAGCACCAAGACTGTTCATTTACACACACAATGTAATATCAAATTTAGCGTTTTAATCAACAGTGCATTTCTAGTTAACATTTGATATGTCTTGGAGTATCGCAATATCGTATCGTGATATGTATCGAATCATGACATGAGGGGATTGTTACACCCCTAGAAAAAAAAATCATTGCGCAAGTACCCAAAATTGCATAAGTTGGTATCCATACCAAACGAAAAGTTGTCTATGATTGATCAAATGTTCCAGTCAAATCATTTTGACGTAAAATAAAAATTCTGCCCTACAGTGAATATTCTTTTATACTCATTACAATATGGAAATAAAATGGTTTCAAAATGGGAACACTATTTTTTAGACAAAAAAAAAAAAAAAAAAAATTTTGGACCAGAAATCTGCTGTGGACACATTATATTTGAGTGAATATGTCAGTTTTCAGTGTGATGTCCTGTAAGAGCACATTAGGGCTTCTCAGACACACCATCACAACTACTACTCCTTGGTCTTTAACAATTACTGACATTAATTTACTGATCAAATGTAGAACTCTTATATGAAATAACAGTTTATGAGGAAATTAGGTTTTTTACATTATTTAAATCAGACTACTTGTCAAATTGTTTGTCATAAATCAACATCTCTGGAAAACATGTGGTTTCTGATCAAAATATGACTTTGTTACAGAACAGGCCATTGATTTCATTCATGAACACCGCAGAGACACCATGATTATCAGGAGTTACACAAGTGAAATTAGATACTATTCCTATGAAATACTAGAGATTACTATTTTTTTTACACTTTTTTATTACATGTTGCCCAAAGAACGCATTGTATTGAATGGGAAACCCATTTATGGCCATTTTACCAATATAGTAAAACGTTGTATCAATTAATTCCTTTATATCTTTCATTACAGTTGAGAATCATCTTTATACAAAGATTGGTTAAAAAAAATCATGAAACCTGAATTTATTGCTGAATAAAAAAACAATTGTTTTTGCCTATACATGTAATTTCATGTCATGTCTTAATTTAACTACTTAGTCCTGGTGTCACAACAGAGGACACAGCATAACATTAATCAAATATATTTTCACAAAAAAAGGACACAGAAATCAAGAAAAACGCATGCATAATAAAACTGCAATTACCCCAACATCTCCTGATGAAACTTTCTGTGACCTTCTTTTCTTCTCTTTCTTAGCTGAACCTACCGAAGACAAAACATAACATGCATTAAGTAAAAGAGTCAGTTGTGTAGATCTACACATTAAACATGTTAAATCAAGCCTGGTCTCTTCATCGAGCGCGTGCACAGCAGAACCACGTGGCCTGCGCGAGCAGCACGTGGCGTTTCATTTAGCGCTCTAACTTAACACAAAACAGGTTTAAATTACATTATAACGTTGAACATTACATTAAACAACTGTCTGTGTCTGCCGATCACATTGCGCTACGACAAATAAGTAGAAAAGTGACAAACAATAATTTACAAATATTAAGTGACCATGCGGTTTGCAGAAATCTTATAACTTATATTAGCTGCAAATCTGCCCCTGTACTGTATCATCGTTAATTTATTTACTAAGACATTTTATTTATAAACAGGAAAGTTTTTGGCTTCCATGCAAGCAGAAATACATTTAATACTTCCTATATTATTAGCTCGCTAATGACGGGTTATTCGTGTTAGGGAAATAGATAAACTACCATTAATAGTTTTCCACCAGTTTCTATTCTTCAAGCATTTAATAAGATAAATAAACTACCATTAATAGTAGAATTGATTAGCAATAAGACGCATTAATGAACGCATAATGCACAGGTCACGCATTTCACCACGCACCCGGGAATCATGTTACTGATGAAGTTAAGAGCTTTGATCAGTTTACTTCTATCCTTCTTAATCACATGACGTGTGAATAATTGGACATTACAGTACAGTTTAAATGTAAGCAAAATTACAGCACTCGTAGCAAAAAGATAATGCAAAATGTGTAAAGCATGATCTTACTTTCCACGTCCGCCATCTTCGCTGCTGCGCGCTTCAGAGAACAGCAACACGTGTGTCCGTTCGCGCATGCGCTTTACTCTGCGGAGGCGGAGAGAGCGGGCTCACATCCACATCTCGGGACATGTAGTATCGCGATATTATAACGCTGAGAACGTGAACGTGGCCGCACGAGGGAGCGAGCACAGGAAAATCAGCGCCTTGCTTCAGGAATGATTAGAGTGAAATGAGGGAGGATAAAATAATTATGATCAGACTGGTTACATTTTTATCGATGACACACTTAATTTTCACAAAATGACAGGAAATGATTAATAAATAACTGAGTATCTTTTTTAAAACAGCATGTCACTTATATTTGTTCATAAAGGATTGAGAGGCCACAACAAATACCATTTTTATATTTATTGTTTTATTTTGAAAAATTTAGCATTTTTGTTTTAATTAATTATTAATAATAAACATATCACTTAATTATACCTTTTCATCAACTCCTACCAAAACTATGTTAATGTAATGTTTAATACACATCCGTTTTGTGTGTGTGCGTGTGCGTGTGTGTGTGTGTGTGTGTGTGTGTGTGTGTGTGTGTGTGTGTGTGTGTGTGTGTTTTATATCAGCACTGTACAAAATTATCCTATTCAAATCTATGTGATAATACACTAGTTACTAAGTCAAAACTAATCTAAAAGTAATCCAAAATATTAGATTATATTACCTAAAATGTGTAATGAAATAGTTTTTTAACTAGTTTTCATATAATTTTTCATAATTTCATCTCACTGTAATTTGACTAATCTACTCAGCACTGGTCTTTATGTAAAATACTAAATTAACCATTGTAGCCTATTTAAAATTGTGTTTTGACAATTTAGTTGAAAAACTGATGACAAACAAGGCTTCTGAAAGGGAAATGTATTTTATGAATGTATTGAAGATACATCGTTATAATAACACAGATTAGATAATTTAAATTGAATGATTTCATTCCATTATGTTTTACGTTGTCTGAAATATCAAACTTAGCAACAAAAGAAAGAAAGAAATGTCCCCTTTTCATGATACTGTACATTAAAGATAATTTTGTAAAATCTTTATATTTATTGTAGGCATTTTATTTTTATTAAGTACATTGTTTACAGCCTTGTCTAAACTAAAATGACTAAAATGAAAAACCAGTGAGACTACAAAGTCAACAAGACAAAAATGCAATGAATTCAATTTATTTCCTAGAGGTAACATTGGTATTTTTGTGCGTACATTAATTTGAGATAATTTTATATAGGAAATAGGGTGTTAAAATGCTACAGATTAAAATATAGGCTGCATAACATGGATGAGATTATTGCATGATATATTTTTATATTTAGTGACATCTTTGCATTCTCATAGCACAGTTAAGGCACAAACCCATAGGAATACTCTGCATTTACAACCAATTTAAGACATCTCAGACATATCTTCCATCATTCCGATGTTATGGTTAAGCGAAGGATCTTCTGAGCAGTGTGTAATATTGACACGTACTGGTTGAAAAAAAAAATGGACAATGCAGTCCAAATACAAAATATTGGAGAGTTGACTCTCACGTGGGTTGCCAGATTGAGAACACGTGACGCAACAGGAACGAGCGTGCCGTGACGAGCTTTACACTGTAAGTTAATCAGCTAATATATCTGCGTTAATATTCCTCTGATAATCATGGAGCTTTTTATATGTGTTTCGACGTTTAAAGTCGTGTAGAATCTGTGATCGCTGACCCAGTTCGTTCGCTGATCCCTCGGCTGCAATGCGCGGAGTTTCCCGCCAACTGGCAACCCGGGTAAATTGGCGGTGGGCGGAGTCACACAAATCAAAACAAATCAGAAACTCCGACACGGAACCACATTTCAAAGCAGAATAACTGACTGTAATGTTGTTTTTCCAGAGAAACAAGTCTGTGAACTTGTGTAAGCCCTCCTTTAATACATTTATATGTGACTTTTCAATGTTTCAAAAAACAAAATGTTTCTCTCTGTCAAAACATTTACGATTTAAATATATTTCATATATGTTTCTTTGATTTCTATATCAACTGGGGGGTATTGCACAAAAGCAAGATAATAAGCTGGGATTTTCCAGTTATCCTGTCTGAATTTAGCCCTGACTCGGTTGCATGAAGGGAGGCTAAATTAATCTACATTAAGTTACTATGGAGATTTACACTTTGAAGCTAGCCTGCTCCGGAGCAGACTAACAACCAGGCTAAGATTAATCCTAGTGATTTATCGGCTAGTTCCTCCCTAAATCCTACTAGATATTAATGTTTTAGTCACTTCATGGTCCTGCATTAAAAGACTAGATATACCGGTAGGCTACTGTCATTCATCTAAGTATGCGTACTGTAAATTTTAGTTATTATTGAAAAACTGCTGAATATATATATTTGATGAATATATATATATATTATTTGAGATTTAAAGCGTTTATTGTCATACACCCAGATTTTCCTGAGCAATTATAACTTTTCTGTCCACAATGAATGCCAACACAGTGCAAAAGAACTATACTATACAATGTGAGAAATAGTATATATACATAGACTATGTATATCTGTATATGCAAGTATAGAGTAGAAATGTACTGTTGAATGAGAAAAAAATATTCCCAGAGTTGCTTTGGATGTTGATTGGGACAATGCTGCCATATTCCCAGATAGCAGAAATGGTAGACTTGTTAGAGAACAATACATTGCAAATGATTTCAGTTCATTTAGTTTTGATTTAGCCCATCCCTTAATAAAGGGTAATGTAGGCTGGGTTAGGGTTAGGTAACAAATTCTAGTTCCACTTCACTGGATCAATAAATATAAAGTGTATACTTGACATTCATAAAAAAAGTTACAAGACCACAATGGTTTTGGAATATTTTTCTTTTATTATTTTGCTGTTATCACTTGTCAGCTTGGAGAGAAAAAAAATATAATGATTAATACATTGTGTTACCGCACACGTTTTGTCCATTTTCGGATCGGTGATTCTGTGATCGATTTCGTGATCTTTTAAAGAATGCCGTGAACGTGCATTTATCCAAACTATATAAACCTGGCTTGACATATCCGCGGATTCCGCGCGTTCATATCCTGGCTCAGCAAACGTGCAACGGATTAAGCCAGGATACACTGATTAAACTAGGTCAAGCCGGGACTGTTCTGTTATCCTGGCTTTCTTAATTCGACTTTTGTGCAATACCCCTCAGTTTGTCTTCACCCTGCACCCTGTTCTTGTTTTTTCCTTCACAGATTCAAACTCTGTTAGTCTCAGTGGAAGTGTCTTACATTGTTGATTGTTCCCTGTTTTGTCATGTACATTCTGCATTAATAATAATAATAAAAAAATAATTAAAAAAAACATCTTTTTTTTTACATACTATGATTACAACTATGAAAAGAAAGCATTTTGGATCAAAAAATACATAATCGACTTCAAAAACCTAATTTAATTAAAATAGTAAAATCATTCAAACAAAGAGCTGAGTTGATTGTTAAATGTGTGCAGATAGAGAGACAGATCAATTATTTTACATTACATGTATAAAAATTGAGAGTTAAGTGAAGTCTTTATATCCTCGCTGCCATAATCATAGGTAAATGGCATTTCCTAGAGTTGTTGTGAGGTGTCCTCTGCTGTCGTTATAAACTGGTGTCCTCTGGGTGCCGGTGTGTAGCGTGTTCTGGTGCCGTGTGCGTGGGTAGTGCCTCTGGGTGCTGGTGAGCGTGTCTTGGGTGCGGTGTAGCGTGTCCTCTGGGTGCGGTGTAGCGTGTCCTCTGGGTGCCGGTTGTAGCGTGTGTCCTTCTGGTGCCGGTTGTGTTGGTTGTAGCGTGTCCTCTGGGTGCCGGTTGTAGCGTGCGGTGTGGTGTCCTCTGGTGCCGGTGTAGCGTGCCCTCTGGGTGCCGGGTTGTAGCGTGTCCTCTGGGTGCCGGTGTAGCGTGTCCTCTGGGTGCCGGTGTAGCGTGTCCTCTGGGTGCCGGTTGTAGCGTGTCCTCTGGGTGCCGGTGTAGCGTGTCCTCTGGGTGCCGGTTTGTAGCGTGTCCTCTGGGTGCCGGTGTGTAGCGTGTCCTCTGGGTGCCGGTGTAGCGTGTCCTCTGGGTGCCGGTGTAGCGTGTCCTCTGGGTGCCGGTTGTAGCGTGTCCTCTGGTGCGGTGTAGCGTCTTGGTGCCGGTGTAGCGTGTCCTCTGGGTGCCGGTGTAGCGTGTCTCTGGTGCGTGTAGCGTGTCCTCTGGGTGCCGGTGTAGCGTGTCTCTGGGTGCCGGTGTAGCGTGTCCTCTGGGTGCCGGTGTAGCGTGTCCTCTGGGTGCCGGTTGTAGCGTGTCCTCTGGGTGCCGGTTGTAGCGTGTCCTCTGGGTGCCGGTTGTAGCGTGTCCTCTGGGTGCCGGTGTAGCGTGTCCTCTGGGTGCCGGTTGTAGCGTGTCCTCTGGGTGCGGTGTAGCGTGTCCTCTGTGTGCCGGTGTAGCGTGTCCTCTGGGTGCCGGTGTGTAGCGTGTCCTCTGGGTGCCGGTTGTAGCGTGTCCTCTGGGTGCCGGTTGTAGCGTGTCCTCTGTGTGCCGGTGTAGCGTGTCCTCTGGGTGCCGGTTGTAGCGTGGTGTAGCGTGTCCTCTGGGTGCCGGTGTAGCGTGGTGTAGCGTGTCCTTGGGTGCGGTGTAGCGTGTCCTCTGGGTGCCGGTGTAGCGTGTCCTCTGTGTGCCGGTGTAGCGTGTCCTCTGGGGTGCCGGTGTAGCGTGTCCTCTGGGTGCCGGTGTAGCGTGTCCTCTGGGTGCCGGTTGTAGCGTGTCCTCTGGGTGCTGGTGTAGCGTGTCCTCTGGGTGCCGGTGTAGCGTGTCCTCTGGGTGCCGGTTGTAGCGTGTCCTGTGTGCCGGTTTGTAGCGTGTCCTCTGGGTGCCGGTTGTTAGCGTGTCCTCGGGGTAGTGGAGCGCTCAGGCGTGGAGTCCCAGAGATCGGGCCGTGTTCAGCACATCGTCCCGGGTCAGATAGCATCCGCACAGCTGCCTCAGGCCCGTGAACGACTCGCGGCCGTGCAGAACACGCCAGTTATCAATGAACAGAACCTGGAAAACACAACAGGAGCTGTGTTTACATGCACTGACTTATATCAATATGAATACATCCAGTATGATTCTGAACGTCCTTTACACAGTGGTGTAAATGTAATTAGTTACTGTACTTAAAGGGATAGTTCACCCAAAAATGAAAATTAGCCCATGATTTACTCACCCTCATGTCATCCTAGGTGTGTATGACTTTCTTCTTTCAGACGAATACAATCAGAGTTATATTAAAAAAATGACTGATACCTTGCCGGGCTTGAGTTTGACCCACAGCTCGTTCTCGGGTCTCCTCAGTTCCTCGGTGAGCTCCCTGTGAGCTGCGTACCAGCGCCGCACCTCATCATGAGCCACTGTGTTCATCACAGAACGGTCATAGTTATTATATCTGCAAAACAACAAAACACAACATCAGCAGCAGCCTTTCTGTGTTTCATCCATTTCAACACAAACACAAACACACACACACACACACACACACACACACACTAGACGCTGACATTTTTTCGGGAATCCCGCGGGATGGAAAACAAAATCACTGTGTATCACGGGATTGGGACGGGAAAGGAAAAAATGTCAGCGGGAGTGGGCGGGACTGGAAATCGTAATAAAACTATGATACCCAACTTTATACACAAATATACAGTTTCTATAAATAAACTCTATATTTAAATTTTGAACTAAATTCTGTTTGCCCCGTCTCTTTATGCTCTCCTGTTTGCTTTGGTGTGGCTGGTAAAGTGAATGAAGTGCTCCACACTAGAGGCTGACATTTTTTCGGGAATCCCGCGGATTTTGTCATCCACTTTTATGTCCTAAACACTAGTTTTTTTGGGGTCGACAGCTTATGAAAACTTATTTCTGGGTTTTTTAGCTCGTTTGTTGTACACCTCATCACACAGCAGCTTTTAGGCGTTATTCTGTCTTTTGGTAAAAGCAAGAAATGACAAGGAGGCAGCCTCTCGCAATGCAAAGTCAATGGAAACGGTTTGGATTGTTATTTTGAGGTTGAAATCGGCTTGTTTTCGTAGATTCTAGCACGCAGTAGGGGCGTGGCATGTTATCTGTGTGTATTTCCATACTGAATATGGCGTTTTTGTCCCCGCCCTCCAAGTGAACCGCATGGCTACTTATTATCCTGTGCTCTGGTCGGCTCTATCTGATATCAAAATTCAATGAAGATGGACGCCGCAAAGATTGTCGAGGACGAGCTGAACCGTGGCAGTTACCGGTACACTGAAAATGTTTTCGCCGCACTTTGTGGGCTCGGGAAACTGAAGCCGCGCGTGCGCGCCTTCGGTGCTTGAATACGGCGGCTCGGCTCGCTGACAACGGTAGCTGGCTGTTTCATGTGACATCCCGATTGCTTTGAATGGGGAACGTTTTGTGAACAGGGAACAGACTTAATGGAGACTTAATGGACTGGCAATAATCTCCATAGAACATGAACTGGCACAGAGAATCGAAATAGAGGATGCAGTTAAGACCTTTGCTGCGATGAAGTTCTGCCGTGCGCGTTTCTGAAACGTAAGTTAAAGTCCCCGTGAACCGGAAGTTGCAAACGACTTTTCTCCAGTGCTGTGACGTATTTCCAAAAGAAACGGAATACTAAATGAGGCAAAATAGTGAGCGTGGCTTTTTTTTCCAACTAGCACCTGATTGGATCTAGAAAAATGCACCTCCTCGCCATCTCTCCTTTCACACGCTGTTTGCCTGTCTAATGTCAGTTGGAGGGGCGTGATTACGGATGTTAAGCAGACACCCAAACCATCAAGCCTACGTCATCGGGCAAGGTCCTCCAATGCAGAGGGGAGGGGCATTTTCAGAATTTGATTAAAGTAAAAATAGAGCAGCCGCACACTCAGACACTGTGCAAGATCAAAAGATAAATTTATTAACAAGCTTTCGGTCTTGCGACCTTCTTCAGGTATTTGATTAAAAAAAAATTTTGTGTGGATTGACTTGCATGGATGAATTGTTCACCACAAAAAGATCAATTTAGGCAAACAAAGTAAGTATGGTCAATTTTGATTTCATGGGGACTTTAGCCTTCATTTGCTCTTTAGTGGTTTTTTTAAGATGCTGAACTTGCTGATGATATAATGTGCTTGCGGACATTTCATTTGTGTGTGTATACGCACATAAGTGATGTAAAGAGATTTGCAACAGTAATTTGAGGAGGTGAAATATGATTATTTTGAAAATTCCTGTCATGACTGCTTAAAGAAAAATGCCAGCAGGCATTTGCCTCCTGCATAAACTTTAATATTGTTGACATTTTGGGCACACGCGCGTTGCGCACTATTTGCGTTATATGTAGGCCTATGGCTTATTGGTCTTTGTGTGTTGTTGCTGGTTTCGCGTTATATGTAAGGCATAACGATATTGGTCTTTGTGTGTTGTTGCTGATTTTGCGTTATATGTATGGCATATTGGTCTTTGTGTGCTGTTGCTGGTTTTGCGTTATATGTATGGCATATTGGTCTTTGTGTGCTGTTGCTGGTTTTGCGTTATATGTATGGCATATTGGTCTTTGTGTGTTGTTGCTGGTATACGTTGCAAATAGAGGGGCAGCACAATAGTTTTTCGCCTAGAGCGGCAGAAGTGCATTCGCGGGTCCTGGGGTTGAGTTTCCATAAACATTAAAGTTTGTCGTTTTGTGTTCATTCTAAGAACACGTACACGCTATCTCATGTTTAGTCTGTTTAGACCTTCCCATACCTACTATTGTTATTAGCTAGCAGGAAAGAAAAAAAAAAGCTGTAAAGCACAGGGGGAGCTTTACAGGGGTATGGCTTATCTAAATGAGATGTAAATGAGCCCTATTGTCACTCCCAGCTGCAGAGAGAGGTGAGAACTGCAGATCTTTAGAGGCTGTTATCTTAACTTTTAGTTATTTTGAGTGGCTACCTTCAAATGGCCACAACTTCTCCAAATATTATCAGATTTCCATGTGTTACACATCGTTGGAAAGCTTGGAGACTACACTTTCAGAATATATGAATAACTCAAAATGCCCAGAACCGACTTGTGTCCCTACTTTCCGTGTTTGGTCACATATTACACATAGATAATTATGAAAGTCAAGAAAGTCGCAGTTTATCATAAAACAGAAGAGTAACATTTAGTTTTATGTGAAAATCGCTCCATGAACTACATCTCTCGGGAAACGAAACAACGAGCAAGATCCATTGCTCGTATGTGTGCAGTCTGGTACAAAACACTCAGGCATGATGGCGTAACGTTACGATTATAACGTAAGAATATAGAAAAATGACAGACGTTAGCTTCAGTAAAGTTAGCTTCATTCATTGAGAGAAAATGTGCGCCTTTTGGGTTTGTAGTCTTTGTAATTGCGTATTTTCACAGTCTTATTCCTCAACAGTTTTACATCAAACTGCGACTTTCTTGACTTTAAAATGTATCTTTTAAATTGACAAACATCATATGTGCAATTCAGGGCACAATTCAAACGGGATCCAAATATTTGTTGTCTCTCGCAACTGACTACCATACAATATTTTTCCGAATTAAGGTCCCATGGTGGTCGACCGGAAGGGGAGGGACTTAGGCGCTCTATAGCAACAGTAACTAAAGGGGGCGGGTCTTTGCGAACGTTCAAATAATTTGAAGTTTCACACGTCAGGAAAGCATAAAGAAACACATAGGTCTTACCGAATCATGTAGACCTCGTTGTTCCAGGGATACACGTTGAGCACGGGGCCGATGCCGATCATGTGGTTGCGGTGCTCACTCAGGTTCTCCACGTACTCGTGTCTGATCGGCACGTGGGAAAGCAGCTCGAAGTTCGCGGGCGTTCGCTGGAGGACCGCGTCCGCGGCGTGGAAACCGTCCACCAGAAGAGTCCGGCCCCCCGTTCCTTCGTGCCTCAGACAGTGAAACACCTGGATGCTTACGGACCAGAAGAAGGCATAAAACTTTCAATTAAAGTTCTTTGCACACTGAAATTTTCGCATGAGCTTTTTAGTGCAAAAAACGCAGAAAATCGAACCCGATCCGAATTGTTTTCATGATGGCAGTGTGTAAACATGATTGACATAACGTGAGGTTGTATTTATTTTTTAATGTGCGAAAATTTCGGACTCAGTGTGCAAGAACCTTGACTTATGACACTCAAATAAAATAACTACTTCTATGAACTGATCACCCAAACTTGTTTGTATTGGGGAATTGGGGAGGCAGTGGCTCAGTGGTTCATGTAGGTTGTCTACAAACCATAAGGTTGGTGGTTCAATCCCCGGTTCCACCTGACCAAGTGTCGAGGTGTCCGTGAGCAAGACACCTAACCCCAGCTGCTCCTGTCGTCAGTGTATGAATGGGTGAATGTGAGGCAATATGTAAAGTGCTTTGGTGGCCATGGGTCTGTTGAAAGCTTCTATAAATGCAGAACCATTATATTAATACTGTTAATATAGCCTTACAGCTCCTCTCACTTTTTACACTATTTATTAAGGGTGTAACAGTACATGTATTTGTCCCGAACCATCACAGTCCGTACGTCACGTTTCAGATCATACAGTCACAGGCGATACACACTACAATCCAGAAGGGGCGTGTGGTAATGCAACACTGTTTGCTAACTGCCACAACAGGTAAAAGAGCAGAAGACGCTCTACATACCAACGTAAAAAGGCTCTGTCCCAAATGGCACCCTAAACACTCGCGGCCTTCCTCTGACTCTGCACTTTCGTGACAAAACACCACTTTGACTGTCGGGAAAAAGTCAAAGTGGGCTTTACAAAAGTGCGTATCGAAGGCGCATATCGACCACAAATGGGGCGCTCACGTTTGAGTGTCACAAATAAAAACAGACCCTTTACAGTTTCTAATGATTTATTACTCTAATCTGTATGGCCATAAATGACGGAGAAATGTAAGTTATTTCCGCTGTTATAATGAGAGAAAACCATTTGCAATTGTGCCGATTGGTGTCGTTTAGGGGTGTACTCACACTAGCAGTTTGAACCGTGCCCGAGTGCGTTTGACCATCAAAGCGCGGTTCGTTTGACTAGTGTGAGTGCTGCGAACCGTGCCCGGGCGCGGCTCGATTAGACGGCCCTGGCCCGCTTGGAAGAGGTGGGCCAGAGCACGGTTCAGTTGGACTCGGGCGCGGTTCGCATGCAGTGTGAGCGCTAACCGTGCTGGAGCACGGAACAGCCATGGAATCCATTGTGTTTTGAGAGCGCCGCTCTTGTTTATCCCGAAACCGTCGCACCATAATGACGTAAGCGTGCTCCGGCACGAATGCTGAAACCCTCTGTGTGAGTACAGGCCAGAGGGGGAGTGGGGAGGGGGGACAATCGTACTCGGGCCCGGTTCATGGCAACCGTGCCTAGTGTGAGTACACCCTAAGTCTCATTACAGTCCAGTGATGAAATATGCGTGTGATATATGGAAATATGAGCCTCAGGTACCGCTTCACTCGCTGTCTCCTCGTGGAAAGATTAAATAGACTTTTTTTTCTCCTTCTTGCTCATCTTTCCGGGATTTCTTGAAAAAGTGTAATATTAAACTTTGTGCATCTGCCATCGTCACCGCATATTAATGAACTCTCACACGCAAGGAAAACTAATCTCAGCACGAGTTTGATTTTTCATTATTCCATTTATTTTGTAACTTTTTTAACGCAAGAGATAATAGTTCAAAATAAATGAAAAGAAACCTAGCATTGGGGATTTGTTCCTTTTCCCTGTTGAACTGAACTCGTATCGAACCGTGACTCCAAAACCGAGGTACGTACCGAACCATGACTCCTGTGTAACATTACACCCCTACTATTTACACGAGAAAATGGCACAGAATAGTGCGCAAGTAAGCATATCGAGACTCTCCTTTTGGCTTTGCCTGTGATCAAACTATAGTCTGACAGTTTAAAGTTATTTGTGCTTTCTTACAACAACCTTTACAACTTACATCATTACAGATTATTTTTATATTTCGTGTCTGCTAACCATTGCAAATGACTTTTTTTAGTTTGTTTCATTTCTACTGCTTGACACAATAACTAAATAATAGATATCAACAATTAAATTTTGTAGTTTGGAGTATTTTGTAATAATTCTACTGTATATGTCTAATATTTCCTATAACATCTCACTTAAGCAGGGCTATGGACTTTTTTCCTGCCAGTGAGACACATTTTGTTACAGGTCACACTGCCATTTCTGATATTTTAATAAGTATTAAACTGATAACTGATTAGGGAAGTGTGAACATCTGTAAATAAATATGTCAAATCTCTTAAAGGGGTGGTTGATTATAATTTCACTTTTCTAACTTTAGTTATTGTGTAATGTTGCTGTTTGAGCACACACAACATCTGCAAAGTTACGACACTCAAAGTTCAAAGCAAAGAGAGATATTTTCTGTTATAAGGACTACAACAAACGGCTGGTAGAGACTACACGACATTCCTCCCGGGTTAGTGACATCACTAACCCTACAATTTACATAAACCATAACCATTCAGAAATGTTGTCTACATGTTGTCACTTCTCTTTCTGACTCCGGTTTGAACATTAAAGGCTTAGTTTTTGAAACACACACACTTGAAGCTCCGCCCTCTGCAGCGGCTCATTTGCATTTAAAGGGACAGACACAAAAACTGTGCATTTTTGCACACCCTCAAAAAGTGACAACTTTAACATGCTATATAAAAATATCTGTGGGGTATTTTGAGATAAAACTTCCCTCTGGGGACATCAGAGATGTATTTTACATCTTGTGAAAAGGGCATTATACCGTCCCTTTATCTAAAGTTACTTCAGTGGTCACGGTTTACTCCAAGCTCTTATAATAGACCAGAGAGCATGTGAGTTTGAGTCCCTGCTGATCGACGACACATGCTGTAAGGAAACTGGATCTGACAGACAGGAGTTAAGCCTTTCATGGCTAATGAAGGCCAACTCTGATTTTCCTGCTTACCCGCAGGGTTCTTGAAAGTATGAGGTATCGGTGTGGCGGTCCAGTGCCAGCTTTGTGTAGGCTGTGTCTCCACGAGAGAAATCTGAAGTGAAGTCCCACATCCGCCCATACATGGTCTCTCTGGAAACAAAGAATCGGCTCATTTAAGTCATTTTTAATTAGAACAAACTATTATTTTGACCTCTATTTTCGGCTGATGCTATCAAAATCTTGGGGGGAAAAACGACACAGTTCTAGCATTGCCTGCCATACCACCCCTCATTCCTGTTAAACTGCAGCAATTCTCTATTCCTATCTCAATTTAACACTAAAAACAGTAAAGCAATGGTGACTTAAACGACTAAAAACGCTGTTTTCTGCTGCCAGGCCAGTAGATTGCGATAAAACACTATAGATACACACGTGACACACGTGCATGACGTCATCATCTTCAGATATTCGAGTTTTTCTAGTTTACACAGAGAGCGTTTTCAAAAACTTGCCCCCGTTTTTAAAACATTGAATTTTCAGGCGCCCTAACGGCGTTGTCTGTAAACGAATGGCCAAAAGTTTTACGTTTTTAGTTGAAAATGGTGTCATGTAAACAGTCCCAATGTTTGGTGTAGGAAAAACCGTGGATTTGGCAACCCTGGCATTAACTAGATTCATAGGGTCAAATAAAGCTTCTTTTTATTTTTTAGCTATTTTTAACTGTTAATGCGTTATTGTCGCGTTAAATTGCCCTAAATTCAACACGAGAGACTTTCTTCACACACAGTATGAGTTTTGATTGACAGGATATAATAGGCCCTGATCATCGGCTGCTTTTAAACAACTGGCTAATGGCAAATAGTGAAAATAATTGCTTTTATCGGCTGATACTGATTTCCGCAAAAGAACAAAACATTGGATGACATTAGGGTAAATATAATGTGATAACAATAACATACACTGCTGTTCAAAAGTTTGGGGTCTGTCAGATTTTTAATGTTTTTAAAAGAAGTCTCTTCTGCTCGCCAAGGCTGCATTTATTTGATTAAAAATACAAAACAAACCCAGTAATATTGTGAAATATTATTTCAATGTAAATCAGATGTTTTCTATGTGAATATATAGTAAAGTGTAATTTATTCCTGTGATCAAAGCTGAATTTATCATCATTACTCCAGTCTTCAGTGTCACATGATCCTTCAGAAATCACTATAATATGATGATCTGATGCTCAAGAAACATTTATGATTATTATCACAGTTGAAAACAGTTTTGCTGTTTCATATTTTTGTGCAAACCGTGTTTCATTTTTTTCAGAATTCTTTGAAAGTAAAAAAAACAAACATTTAATTAAAAAATAAATATTTAGCATTATTATAAGTGTCTTTACTGTCATTTTTTATCAATTTAATGCGTCCTTTCTGAAGAAAAGTATTAATTTCTTGAAAAAAAAAAAAAAAATCGTATTGGCCCCAAAACTTTTGAACAGTAGTGTGTGATCATATGATCTATCGCCTATCAGAACAAATTAATTGTGGAGCAGAAAAGCACGAGGCCTGACCTGATGAGGCTCACTCTTTGGGTCACTGTTTCTGTAGCTTCAAGGGTCGCTGGGACGCCCTCGACGAAGGCTATTCCATAAAGCAAGAAGCAGTTGAGGAAGATCTTCAGCTCCTCGTCGCAGCTCATGAACTTCTCCCAGCGTGCACTGGGAACCTGAGCGCTGGCGTAGGTGTCAGCGTCCCACAGCACACGGGGTTGCATGGCACTTCTCTTCTGGCCCTCGTAGCTGTTCTGCGCTAGCCATGCTAGGCTGTAGCGCGTCACGTGACCATCTGGCCCTGGAGGGGGTCACGAAACACTTCATTAAGTCAAGTCACCTTTATTTACATAGCGCTTTATGCAATACAGATTGTTTCAAAGCAGCTTTACAGAGATAACAGGAAAATAATGCAACAAAGTTTTGGTTAACTTAAACTTCAGCTTAAGTAAGTTCAGTGATGGTTCATTTTATTAGTTAAAAGAGGTATTAATTTAGTTCATTTATATATATAGCAGCTCTGGAGAAAACCGTGATGTCATCGCCCAGCTCAGTTCAGTTCTCATATAATGGTGTCAATGCAGCAGATCAATAATATTGTTGAATGTGTCCCCAACCAAGTAACCCAAACCCCATCAGTGACAGAATGGAGAAAAAACCTTGTGAGAAACCAGTCACTCAGTTCTCCTCTGGACAACGAACAAACAGTGTATGATTATGATTCAGAAAACCATGTGTGTTACAATGACCCCAGCGTTGGGTTGTGACCCGCTCACCCCTATAGCCAATAATATGACTTTGAAAATAAAATTGCTTACTAACCTTTCCTATGTAAGGTTATATACTATTTTACAACTGCATCGCCATGACAACACAACACTATAAACCCTGAATTGTAACTGTAAAAATTATTATTTAATCAGCTTTACAACACAAGCGTTCACAGAAGAATTCATGTTAAGGGCTTTTATGAAATGACAAGCATATAATTTTTGCTTTCTTCAAAAAATAAGCTTAAAGTCCCCCTGTGTTGAAAATCCAGCTTTTAATGTTGTTTATATGTCTATGTGGTGTTTTTAATATGCTTAATATGTGTAAATTCATAAGTCGACAGCATTGCTGAGTATTTTCTGCTTAAAACTGCAGTGAACCAAAGACAGTCTAAACACGCTTTGAAATCGCTGGTGTTTCTGACGTCACAAACTACCTTGGAACCAATCAGATCAACGTGTGATCGTCAACCATTGGATCTCTGAGTGAGTGAGTGAGTGGAGGCGGGGCTCATTTGCATATTCATAGAACCGCGCATACTAAATGAGGGCAAGGGTGTCGAGTTACATTCAAGATATTTTAAGGCATGAAGAACATTTTTACAAGGAAAAAAACTTTTAAATATGTAATTCTGGTGATCAAAGATTAGTTTTAAGGTAAAAATAATCGACTACAGGGGGATTTTAACTTTCAGCAAATTAAAAAATGATGCCTGCATCATTCCAGTCTTTTAAAGGGATAGTTCACCCAAAAAAAAATATTCTGTCATCATTTACTCACCCTTATGTTGTTGCAACCCTGTATGAGTTTCTTTCTTCTGTTGAACACAAAAGAAGATTTTCTGATGAATGTTGGTTGACGGTGGCCATTGACTTCCATAGTAGGAAAAAAAATACAATGGAAGTCAATGGGGTCCAACAGCCAACATTCATCAGAAAATCTTTTTTGTGTGTTCAACAGAAGAAAGAAACTCATACAGGTTTGGAACAACAGGATGGTCGTTTTGGGGTGAATTGTCCCTTTAAATCCCTTTAAGGACTTTAGACGACGTTGGTTTTTAAACGACGTTGGTTTTTAAACGACGTTGAATTACAATTTTTATCACACAATGACTGTGATTTTATTTGCCAATCCAGACGAGACAAACATCTCTGTGTTTATTACTGAGGCAAGAGTGTGTGTTTTCTAGATGTCATGTGCTGTGCTTTCCCACATCACGTATGACGTATGTGTCTTTTGATGAATAATTTTTTATTTAATTTTAAATTATTATTTAAATAGAAGTGGCAGCTTATAATAAACCCACGTAAATGAGCAGAGAAATCTAGACCATTGTAAAGTCCCAGTTATATAGGTCTCCTTAATTTATTTTATTGCATTCATTTATTGCAATGGTCAGCAAGATTAGTGTGCAAACGGTAGCTCAGGTTAGTCAAAAACACATGTTGAGAAGTAGAAATCACAGACATTCACATTGGGATGGGATTAGATTTCCCAGAGGAAAAACAGCAGGTCATTTGCTCTGGTTGTGTGAGAAAAACAGACTTGACATTCAGACAGGATTAAAATCTCAAAGTACATCTGAGAAACACAAATTTCTCCAACGTCCTCCAAGAAAACTAGTCCTGTCCGAATAGGAAAAGTGCTTCCTAAAAATAAACTGACAGTATTAAATATGTTTAATGCAAGAGCTATTGAACTATAAGCGTATATGTTTGTCAGTAGTGTCAGAAATTGCTGTATTAATGATGTGCACAATGAAGGAAACAATATAAGGACAATCTATAATAACACTTAAAGTCCCCCTGTGGTGAAAATCCAGCTTTCAATGTTGTTTATGTCTATTTGGTGTTTTTAATATGCTTAATATGTGTAAATTCATAAGTCGACAGCATTGCTGAGTATTTTCTGCTTAAAACTGCAGTGAACCAAAGACAGTCTCAAAAACACGGCTTGAAATCGCTGGTGTTTCTGACGTCACAAACTACCTTGTAACCAATCAGATCAACGTGTGATCGTCAACCAGTGGATCTCTGAGTGGAGGCGGGGCTCATTTGCATATTCATAGAACCGTATACTAAATTAGGCAAAGGTGTCGAGTTACATTGAAGCTTATTTGATATATTTTTTTCAAGGAACAAAACGTTTTATTTTGGTGATCAAAGATGAGTTTTAAGGGATAAAATGAATGACTACAGGGGGACTTTAAATAATATTAAACACCAGTTGATTGACAATCTTAGGCCAAAGTATCACAGACACTAAAGTCATGAGAAAGTGTTACTATGTAACTGACTTAAAGTGAATTTCACAGATGGTCTGTCTGCGTTTCGTAAGAGTCAAAGTACTGTCTGACTCTCGCAGAGCCTTATCTTTACTTAGGAAAGAGATATCCATCTTTGTTTGGGAAGAGTGTTAAACTTATCTAAGGACAATAAGACCACAATCTCTGAGGAGAGGATTGAAACATGAAGACACAGGTCAAGTTGGTTCATCTTTCTATCCCAATATTAAGCAATCTTGCATAAAACAGTTCACATTATGTAAAGGTGCCATTTTAATCCAATTTTGTTTGGTTTGGTTTTGAAAAACCAGGATGTTTACCAGGACATGAGGGACAGGGAATAAATAAATGTGGAACAACAACAAATGAGAAAAATATCAATCCTTCATGGTTATTTAACCAAAAACTGAAAAATCTTCATACTCTTTTCAACAACAGCTCACACGTCTGTCAAGCTACAGAAAACCACAACAACAACAACAACAAACATTTAAGTAATTCATACTGTCAGTAAAGATATACTTGGCTTCTTTCACATCAAACCTAGCGAGAACGGATCAGAGATTTGGCCATGGATAAGATTATCAGTGAATAACAACTTCCCCACACAAAGCTCTCGTATGCACATGAGACTTATACTGCACTGTTAAAAAAGATTCAGTAAGATTTACAGTAAAACAAAACGGTAGCTGTGGTTGCCAGAAATGTACCATAAAAAACACAGTAGCAACAATTTAGGTTTTACAGACTTGATTTAAATTTACAGTAAAAAATATTTCTTTATCTGATATATTTACCAACCTATTAAAGTAATAATATCTGTTTTATACTGTATTGTTATATACTGACAACAACCAATCACAGTGGTGTTGAGAGTCACATGACCAATAAAAGCTCATCACAAGCAGCTTTTCCACAAGTTAATGCTAAAGAAGCTGCACAGTGTCATTCACACAAACACTAAACACCATCATGGTAACACACATGACATTTTTAAAATCAACAACAACAACAACACACCCTTGATGACATTTCGGAATATAAAAAAGATTGAGCCCTCAGTTTTGACTGCTGCGATTACTGATCTTCCACTCAGTGATCATCTCACTTCTCCTGAAAATTTGGTCTCTTTTTATAACTTTGAACTACAGCAGCTCCTTGTCACTCTTGCACCTCTTAAAACTCGGACTGTATCCTTCACTCTTACTGCGCCCTGCTTTACTCCTGAATTTCCCCAGCTCAAAACCAGAGGCCGGCGATTAAAACGCCTTTATAAACGACAAAGATTATGGATGGATGGGTGGATGGTAGACAAAATAACTACCATCCACCAACAATTGGCCTCTTTGGCTACCCCTTACTGTAGTTCGCCACACAGTGTCTCAATTAATCTTCCCCTCTCTGTATCCTTCACTCTCTCTGCGCCCTGCTTTACTCCTGAATTTCCCCAGCTCAAAACCAGAGGCCGGCGATTGAAAGGCCTTTATAAACGAACTGGACTTATGGTACATAGAGAGATGTATAGTGAACATTTTCACACTTCTCTTAGCTCCGGCATTGTTCCATCATCTTTTAAAATAGCTGCCATAACCCCAGTTCTTAAGAAGCTTGGTGGAGACCCTAACAATTTAGATAATTTCCGTCCTAAATCTCAAATCTTTCATTTATTTAAAAAAAAAATCTTAAAAAAAGCAGTGGCAGCACAGGTTCATGCTCACCTTATTAATAATAACTTGTATGAGTGTTTTCTGTTCGGGTTTCGTTCTAAGCATAGCACAGAAACTGCCCTAGGGAGCGTAACTAATGATCTGTTAATGACGTGTTCTTATCTATTCTTCTTTTACTTGACTTGAGTGCAGCTTTCAACATAATTTCACACAATATTCACTTGAACCGGTTCACTTCATACCTTTCAAACTAAAAAAAATAATTCCCAACCTTCTTCTGTTAGCTGTGGTGTCCCCCAAGGTTCGGTCCTGGGTCCCCTATTGTTCCTAATCTACCTTCTTTATCTTTTCCAAATTCGGAATTAAATTCCACTGTTGATACACAGCTTTATATATCTACAAACCCTTACTCCTTTCTTCCCTCTGCCTTCATGAAATAAATGTCTGGCTTCCTCAAACTCAATGGCAGTAAGACTGAAGTACTCCTTATTGGCACTAATTCTACTCTCTCTAGGTCCTGCAGTTTTTCTTTATCCATTGACAGTTCTTGCGTTTCACCTTCCCGCCAGGTTAGGTAAATGGGGGTCATCATCGACAGCACCCTTTCATTTGAAGCTCACATTAACCCTCTAAAACCGACGGGAGCGCCGGCCTATAGAAACTGAAACCAAATGGCTAGCTCAATCATTCTTTTTGCATACAAAACCAGAGATGTAACATGTTCAGATCATGCCTCCAACATGCCCATGTTGCGTTGTTTTCATCCTCTAATCAGTCTGTACAAACTGCGTAATATGCGTTTACAAAAAAACAAAAACACAAAAATGCATTGCACGTCTTTGCACACATGTTCTGTAGATCTGCGATTGATAGTTACGTCTTCCTAAGACTCATTGACGTTTCACGTTCTGTGCACTATGACCCCCAGGTGTTGCATGTTGTGACGTCACATGCTGCGTCATTTGACCATGCATTTGACTCCTGTTTGACTCCCATTTGCTATATGTTCCTTATATCGTTATTGTCTTTTTACCATTGCTTTATTTTATCATTTCTTTCTCCTTTAGACATTCACAAATACAAGGACATTCACACACACACACACACGCGCGCGAGCGCGGGCGCGCGAACACGCACGCAGCGTTGGGTCTAAACGAAAGTACACGCCTTTTTTTTGAATGAGTGTAAAAATGAGTGTATCTTAAAAACTAATTTATGTAAACAGTTCAAATAAATTCTGTATAGTTTTTTAATTGTTTTATGCACGTTTTTCTCATTGACAAGTTTGAGGTTGACATTTATCCATTTTTTGTATTGAATAAAATATGTAAAAAAAAAATTATATTTTTTTTCTTTTTGTTTATTGCACTTTTGAGATATTTATATAGTTACTATTGATTTACAAACATAGCCTTCAAATTGGGAGTGTAAGGATTATTTTGATGTATGGCATATGAAAATGCTCAAAAGAATGACAGCACAGCATGTAAAAATACAAAGATATGCTCTGGTGGAATTGTTCTATGGCAGGTCATAAAGGGTTAATAACATAACCAGGTCTTGCTATTTTCATCTCCGCAATATTCTTGTTCATTCGCTTGTCACCTTCCGCATTGATTACTGTAATTTTACTGTAATAGATACTCTTTTATCTGGTTTACCACACAAATCGCTTCATAAACTCCAGCTGATTCAGAATTCTGCAGCTCGTATCATAACTCGGACTCCATCTATATAACATATTACCCCATCACTCCGGCAGCTACATTAGCTTCCTATCAAATCCCGGATTGAATTTAAAATTTTCCTCCTTACTTCTATTCTCATCTATTCAGAATGGCTTATCTTCAATGAATACTTTGTGCATTTAAATCTAGTACTTTTTTATTGCCATTGTTATTTTCTGTTTTAATATTGTTATTGCTGCTACTTGTTGTATGGGTGGTTTGAAAGGCGCCTTA
Organism: Chrosomus eos; assembly: GCA_036326025.1. Taxonomy (NCBI): domain Eukaryota; kingdom Metazoa; phylum Chordata; class Actinopteri; order Cypriniformes; family Leuciscidae; genus Chrosomus; species Chrosomus eos. The sequence continues at coordinate 37,687,027 of CM070834.1, read as the reverse complement.
AAAAAAATTCATTATTATTATTAGAATATAGTACTGAAACTTTTTGTTAACAAATTAACAGTTTTTTATTGTAGAATTTTGACAGTGTTTTGCTGATATTAAGTTATAGTTTTACTTATATATGAGATATACACTGCTGAGTTTGGGTTTTTAAGATTTTTAATGTTTTTAAAAGAAGTCTCTTCTGCTCACCAAGGCTGCATTTATTTAATTAAAAATACAATACAAACCCAGTAATATTGTGAAATATTATTCCAATGTAAATCAGCTGTTTTCTATGTGAATATATAGTAAAGTGTAATTTATTCCTGTGATCAAAGCTGAATTTATCATCATTACTCCAGTCTTCAGTGTCACATGATCCTTCAGAAATCACTATAATATGATGATTTGATGCTCAAGAAACATTTATGATTATTATCACAGTTGAAAACAGTTTTGCTGCTTCATATTTTTGTGCAAACCGTGATTCTAGAGAGTGAAAAGTTCGTGAAAGTTCAAGAGAAAAGCATTTAATTAAAAAATAAATATTTTGCATTATTATAAATGTCTTTACTGTGACTTTTGATCAATTTAATGCGTCATTTCTGAAGAAAAGTATTAATTTATTGTTTTTTTAATCGTATTGACCTCAAACTTTTGAACAGTAGTTTATATAATTTTTGTTTTTTTAGCTCTTTTTGGAGCTTGATATTATGAATGAGAGTAAATAGAAGAGACTGAAGTGATTGAGATCTAAGGCTGTTCTGCACTCACATGTCAAGAAGAGGTTGTGTTCGTCGGCTCTGCTCTTTAAAGGCCTGATGTCCAGGGCGATGCTGGCCGTGTCCAGGTTACGCTGGTGGGTTTTTGAGTTGTAGCACGAAGCTGAACGGCAGTGATCTCTCAGCCAAACATAGTCGAAGTGCATTGCAAGACCACCATAGTTGAGCTCTGCAGAATTACAGATGAATTAATTACACTTGTTCATCTTTTTACTACTGTTTACGATAGCATGCAATTTAAAGATCAACTAATTGTAGAACGATGAAACATATATCAGTGTAAATAATGTGGATATAGTATTGATTGATTGATTAATCCACACTTTTAGTGATATTTTTGATGTTGTGTAAAATAACAAACTTTACATTCAAACTTTTTTGTTTACTAGCATTAAATTGTATTGTACGACATTATACTGGCCATTGTTCTCAAGATATCGGTAACACTTTACAATACGGTTTATTAGTTAACATTATTTAAGATATTACAGTTTTTCTCTATTGGTTTGGCTCATTTCTTGAAACAGAAATTACATTCTCAAAACTACATGGACAAACCTCCAAACCACTTGGCAATTTTTCACAACAGAATTGAATTTCTCATTCAGTTCATCAAATTGCAAATGCCTAAGTACATGTCTCAAAGTCTCAGTACATCTTTGCAAATGATTAAGTACAGGTAGCCTACATTTAGCACAATTTCCAAGTGAAAAGATCTTGTTGATCTAAACTGATTGTTGATTCTCAGTCTAATGGTTTTTCGCTCCAAAACCTGTCAGCGTCATATCATTGTATAAGTCATCACATGCACAATAGTCTGTTCAATTGTCAAAATTAGTCAAGAACATAATACCATGAATACCATATATGAATCACTTGGAACATTTGATAAATTTATTACAGCAATTGACAGTGAAAATGACAAAAAGAAAAGGGATCAAAGAGCTGCAATTAGTGCCTCCCATGTATATCTATCTAATACTGTTGGTTTTACTGTAACAGTTAGTCTAGTCAGTTCAGTAAGTCTAGTTATTGATGATTTCCCCCCTCCCTTTTCTGTCAAATACCCCCTACCTGCATAGGGGTACATGTACCCCAGGTTTGGATGATAATGGCATTGGAAGGAAACGAGACCCATCTCATCCTCGTGTTTGTGGATGAAGCTATCTTCAACCTGGCCAAGGGCCGAAGACATGGCCGTAATATTATTGGCCACCGGGCCACGGTGGATGATGGTTGGGCCGCCATCATTTTTATTTGATCCCTGAAAATGAGAGAGGTCTTGTAGTTGCTCCTACCACAATCACTACTCATCCAAGTATGGTCATGTTGTTCCTACCACCTTACTCTTCTTTCCTCAATCCTATTGAGGAGTATTTCTCCGCTTGGAGGTGGAGAGTGTATGAGCATCAGGCTCAAGATCAGAGGTCCCTGCTCCATGCAATGAACAAGTGTGAGGATATTACAGGAGATCAGTGTAGGGGATGGTTGCGACATGCACGCTGTTTCTTCCCTCGTTGCATCGTAAGGGAGAATATGCACTGTGATGTGGACAGCAGCGTGTGGATGGCCAGGAGAGGGTGAGGATGGTGGCCAGTGAAGAACTTAGTTGTGAAACTCCAGCTTTATTTACAGCACTGTAGGCTGCATATAATTTCATTGTTTTTTGTTTGTGTGTCTATATTACAGTATATTATGCTGTATGCATTTTACTTTTACTCTGATGTATGGAAGTTACTTTATGTGTGTGAATGATAATGGTTACAATTTCCTTGGCAGTATGAGTGCAATGTGTGATGTCAAACCTTGGAGGCTACTCTTACCCTAAAATCCTATTTTTTTTTTTTTTCAGTTTTATACACAATTGTATTCTGTTAGCTAGACAAAAAAACAGTACAGTAACCATTGTCAATGAAGGACTGGGCTAAGACTGAAAGGTGGATATGAGGGATATTTCAATGGTCCTCTGCCATAGTGACAAAACATCTAAACATTTTGGCTTGCAGTGCTTACACAATGCCAAAGAGATGAAGCATTTTGGGGGCACTGACTGGTTAAATGAGAAGGAAATTTAGTTTTGACACATGAGTGAACTGTTTTGGGAGATGTATGAGCTTTTGCAGGTGAACCATGGTGTTGTGCCGAACCATCCACGTTATTTTGGCAAAAGCACCAAGAGTGTTGAGAACGTCCGGTCTGTTTCAAGAAATGAGCCAAAGCAATTGAGAAGGATCTTTGCCATTTTGGTGGCACTGACTCTTTATATGAGAAAGGAATTTAGTTTTGAAGCATGAGTGAACAGTTTTGGGATAGATATGAGCTTTTGCAAGTGAGCTATAGTGTTGTGCTGAACTGTAAGACTGTTTTGCCAAATGATCTTAGAGTTTTGAGAATGTAATTTCTGTTTCAAGAAATGAGCCAAACCAATAGAGAAAAACTGTAACTAACATAGACATTTGTTACAGTATTTATTAATTTTTGTTAATGTTAGTTAATACAAATACAGCTGTTCATTGTTTGTTCATGTTAGTTTACGGTGCATTAACAAATACAACCTTTGATTTTAATAACGTATTAGTAAATGTTGAAATTAAAATGAACTTAGATTAATAAATGCTGTAGAAGTATTGTTCATTCTTAGTTCATGTTAACTAAGGTAGTTAAATAATGTTAACCAATTAACCTTATTGTAAAGTGTTACCAAGATAACTTTATCAGTCAACAAAAAAAACTTGTTTGAGCACTAGCGTATAATTAAATAGTTTCTGGATCTGATTAGTTGAGATACAAAATGATCGCTTGGCATTTCAAGGTGACACTTTACAATAAGATAGTTAATGTTAGTCTGTGCATTAACTAACAATGAGCAAAGCCTGTGTTACAGTCTTTATTCATCTTTGTAAACATTAAAAATGCTCATTATAGTTCATGTTAGTTGCCATTAAGCAACTGCATTAATGAATGCATGCTGAAATTAACATAAGCTAAGTTTTGTTAGTTCAAACTTCAATGCACTTATCATATAAAATCTTATGGTAAAGTGTTGCACATTTCAAACTGGTGTCAATAACAGTATAAAAATGCATCTCTCTCTCTCTCTCTCTCTCTCTCTCTCTCTCTCTCTCTCTCTCTCTCTCTCTCTCTCTCTCTCTCTCCACCCAGGCAGTCAGACAGCAGCTGATAGTTGAATGCAGATGAATGGGCATCAGTGTGCTGTAATCTTCCTCCCAGACTCTCCAAACCTTGTTTCCAGAGCACAGATCCACTCAGTCTCTTCAACATTCGTGTTAAGGACATGTTGACCTGCAAAACACACGCGCACATAATCTATTACTCAGCGACAAATCAAGTCAACGCGCATTTGGTTCGGATAACAATAGTTACAATGTAATATAGTGTATCAAAGTGTGCCCGAGTCGACTCACTGTGTAACCCAAGCTCCTGCGAGGAATGTGAACTTTATTCACGGCTGGTTAAAGAGTGGTCATATAACCGTTAACATTAATCATTGAACTTGATCTTCACTCCCGCCATTATATCCGTGTTTTCATGAGGTGGCATTTCATTTGTTCACGCACGCGCTCAAATCCACGAGTCCTACTATGAGGAAGGCTTTCTTCTCTATATTCATGATCAGAGCTTCACCATTGGAGCACCATTTTCTTTCTTTCTATTTTTTTTTTTTTTTTGCATTGAAGGAGGAGATTATCGAGCATCATCACCTAATAAATTAACAAGTAAAGCCAACGTGGCTGGCGCACTACTATTATTTTTTATATTTTTATATTACATATTATTATTATTATTATAGCCTACATATATTTATTTTTGGAATTATTCCACCTCACAAAAAGCGGTGAAAAATTTGATGGAATTATTTTTTTTCTACTTAATTATGTCGTAATAACGAGATAAACGTTAAATATCTCGTTATTATTTAACGTAATAACGTTAAAACGATTTTGTACGTGACGTGGACCTTTATGGACTGATCTATAATAGAGAATGAGATCAGTGCCTTTATCGCACTTTCGCGTTCAAAAAACAGAAGCAAACAGCGTAAAGTAAAATCCGCTGCCTGTATCAATAGCACGAAATTATTGTGTTATTAATGTACAGTTCATCATGGATACCCTACTTCATTTACAAACTTTTGGGGGCCATGGACTCCTTGTTGTCATGTGTTGTCATGCCGACTGGTATTCATTATCCCATTTAAAGTGGCTCGCACAAATATGGACATGGAATACACACCACATATCACATTACACAACATTAGAATTAGACAAGGTTATTGACCTTATGTTCCCAGCAGACAAGGTTTATATTTTCACAGCATGAAGACAATATCTTATAGCCTACAGATGTATGAACCGCTAATTGTAAAACCCGTCTGATGAAATTAATTATGGCATCCGCTTTAAAAATTACAATGCTCGTGATTAGTGTGCACGATTAATCGAAATTAACCTGCAAGCGTTTGTGCAAAGCAAAGGCTCCGATTATTTTAAATGCTAAATCTAATTTTTCTTTTTCAATTTTATTTAATTTACCTTTAAATTACTAGCTTTGATCAACAAATAAACAGTAATTTCAGCACATTCTTTCAACTTAAATTAAAAATAACTCACACTTTCATGCATAACCCTTTTAATTCAGCTCAAAATATCTTACATTGTGTGTCTTTGCAGACCTCTTGTGGAAAAAAAATATAATATAACATGATATTTCATGACTCTTGCCACTAGATGGCCTTATAGCTCTATATGGAGCAAATGAGCTGAAATCTTAAACTTCAGTATGCAATCAGATACACGTGTAGACATTATAAAATATTTTTTGTGTAAACTTTTAGCATTTTTAGTTTGAATTTTGAGCATTTTTAGGGTTTTCTACATGTACTGAACCATCCCTCGCATTCCAGTCAAGGGGGTCAGATTAACTCCAGATTTCAACCACAAAACTCCTCGAATCCATTCTTGGGGTGTGTGTGTGTGTGTGTGTGTGTGTGTGTGTGTGTGTGTGTGTGTGTGTGTGTGTGTGTGTGTGTGTGTGTGTGTGTGTGTGTGTGTGTGTGTGTGTGTGTGTGTGTGTGTGTGTGTGTGTGTGTGTGTGTGTGTGTGTGTGTGTGTGGGTTGGTTTATGTGATTTATGAGGACACAAATTTGTATTATGACATGTGTATTACACTGGTATTACAACTTATGGGTGGTTTATGAGGACATTTCAAAAGTCCTCATAAATCAAATGGCTTAAAAAAACATAAAAAACAATGTTTTATTAAAAAATGTAAAAATCCAGCATGTCTCCTGTAAGGGGTAGGTTTAGGGATAGGGGCAGTGTAGGGGGATAGAATATATAGTTTGTACAGTATAAAAACCATTACGCCTATGGAGAGTCCTCATAATGCTGTTGCACCAACGGTGTGTGTGTGTGTGTGTGTGTGTGTGTGTGTGTGTGTGTGTGTGTGTGTGTGTGTGTGTGTGTGTGTGTGTGTGTGTGTGTGTGTGTGTGTGTGTGTGTGTGTGTGTGTGTGTGTGTGTGTGTGTGTGTGTGTGTGTGTGTGTGTGTGTGTGTGTGTGTGTGTGTGTGTGTGTTCGTGGTTCAAGTGTGACAAAAGTCCTCAATGACCCCTGTTGGCTCCTTGGATCCGAGAGCTTCTTTTGTGGAGTGATCTGTGCTTTCAGATCAGCCTTCGCTCTGAATAAATCTATATAATTCTACATTTTGAGCTGGACCACAAGACTCTTGGCAATGATCACAGATTGTAACTGTCTGTGGTTGTAACGAGGAAGTCCTTCCAGCTCATTGCTGCCAAGTTTGAGGCACAAAATATTTTTTATTTAATTAGTAAAAAGTTCTTGTGAAGCAAGTGGTGAACATTTGTTTTTCCAATGTCACTTAAGAATGTCAAGAATTTAAATCATGCATCTTCATAACTAGTGTAATGATGCATTGTTGAATGCATTTTCGTTGTTCAGTTCATTTCATCTTAAAGGAGCTGAAAAATTCTGTCATTATTTACAATATTAAAGCTATAATAGTTTCTTTCTGAATCCCAGAAATGTTGTCTTTTAGTAAATCTATTAGAACAGTAATTCTCAAACTGTGATACACTGAGCCCTTACCAATTTTTTTTTAATTTAGCTATATAAACGTAATAACGTATATTCAAGTAAAAATCTAATGACACAGTGAATCTTAAAAATGGCATTTGAACAAAAACCCCTGACATAATAAAATGAACTTAAAGCATAAGCAGTTCCACCTCAAAGCGGACTTCTTGACTAATATACATTTTCTTTTCTGTATACTTGTCAGTATACTTAAGTAAAGACCTAATTTTGTTATATATTTATATATTGTGTATATATTTCCGATAAGCACATAAAAAGCAGACTGAAACGCATACTCTCTCATTTTTAATAAGAATGAAGTTTGTGAAGGAGTGTCCTCAGGTGGATATTTCAAATATATGATCATAATTTTAATAGACTACCTTTAATATACCCTTGTGATGTTGATGTGTTGTGCCGAATTTGGACTCTCTGCCAAATTATTATCCTCCTCGTTGAGATCGCTATATCTGACTCTAATCCTAAACCATCATATACAGTATATGGGGATAATAATCTGGTGAGGACCAGAATCACGAACATGTTAAAACATATTTTAAGATACATTCCAAGATCGAGGTTCATAAGCCATTCTTGAAAAATACTTAAGAAGTTCTCGAATGTTTTCTTAAGAACCTCTTAGTTTCTTTCCTTAGAAGAAAATATAGTTGGTGTTGTATGACTTTGCGGTTACAGAAAACTCGCGGATCAACTCGATGGAAGACAATTCCTTTCAGATGCCTGCATTACAATAGTTAAATAGGCACACAAATGATTTTAGTCACGACTAGTTTGATAGGTGTTGTTTTAAAGGGTACCTATCATGGAATTTTGAAAATTGCCCTTCATGTAGTGTGTAACATAGATCTAAGTGAACAAAAACATCCTGCAAAGTTTTAAATATGAAAGTTCAACGTATACAAAGTTATTGTCTTTCAAAAGTAAGAGTCGACTCTGAGTCGCGTGTGTGTGTGTGAGAGAGTGAGAGTTACGCTCAGCAGCTTCTAGGTCTCCAATGTCATTTTTTTTGTTTTTTGAAATATGTGAAATTATGTGAAGCGTATTGTAGTACTGCAGTGCTTTATCAATATGTTTAAGCTTTGGGCTAACGCAAAATATAACTGACTGGGTCGTCTGACCAATCACCACAGATTAGCGTCACACAAAGGAGGGGTTTGAAAAATGAGACGTCAAACGAATCATTAGGGAGTCGGTGAGCAAATCAGGTACAAATAAATGCATATTATAAGACAACAAAAGTGTTTTTTGTCATTGCATGCATGTAAAACTGTTGTTGGGGACTCCCAGAACAATATTAGGAACATTTTAAATGGTATAATAGGTACCCTTTAATTAATGTGCCGTAGGGACGTACAGAGTTCCTCAGACAAATGTGAAAAAGATCGAGGCTTTGTCCACTGTGTTTTGGTTTGAAAACGCATCTCTTTCTCTCTGTTTTTGTTTTGGTCTTCCGTTTACACTGAGACAGCGTTTTTAGCAAGAAGCAAGTGGATACATTTGAAAACGCTGTTTTCGTGTTGTAGTGTGGACTGTGAAAACGAAGGAATTTAAAAACTAAGATATGTCGGATATGAAGGCATATCCGATCAGCGGGCGAAGGTCTCTGCGCGTTACCGTCTTTCGGTAGTTGAAATACATGAAATACATTTTCTCATAGCATGTATTAACTCGTTATTTCATCTGACTCCATAAATGAAAAAGGTTTTAATGATATCTCTACAATACATCATTAAGTGTGAGCGAATGTTTGACTATTCTGTCAACTATTCTGTCTCTTTCGAGTCGATTAGAATAAAACCAAATGTTTACAATTTATTATGTCAGGTAAACGTATCACGCCAGGTTAGGGTTAATTAAAATTAAGGAAAACAAATATATGATGAGTTCTTAAAGGGTACCTATCATGGAATTTTGAACATTACCTTTCATGTAGTGTGTAACATAGATCTAAGTGAACAAAAACATCCTGCAAAGTTTTAAATATGAAAGTTCACCGTATACAAAGTTATTGTCTCTCAAAAGTAAGAGTCGACTCTGAGTCGCTGATATGAATCGATAGACAAACGATGCTTTCTCTCTAGCTTTCGTACGTCACTTGTACAAGTTATTTGAATAAGATACGCCCACTCAGTGCGCGCGCCCAGCAGACAGAGAAACCTGACAACATCATGTCGACGAGACTCTGTTCTGAAGTGCGAATCAAAAGCAAACTTTTTTTTTTCACTGCCCAGGGACAAGCATGTGAAGACTCAGTGGCTAGAGTTTATATTTACAACTATACCACACAAGTATAGCCACCTTGAGCTGTGTTCGCGTTATTTTAATGACGATCGCTTCACAAACACAAATGCTTTCAAGTGTGGATTCGCGAGTCGCCTGATACTGAAGGAACGTTCAATACCAAGTTTATTTGGATCAGCTTCCTCCTCCGAATCACAACCTGTAAGTACTATTAATAATTGTTGCTTTTATGTGTGTGTGTGTGTGTGTGTGTGTGTGTGTGTGTGTGTGTGTGTGTGTGTGTGTGTGTGTGTGTGTGTGTGTGTGTGTGTGTGTGTGTGTGTGTGTGTGTGTGTGTGTGTGTGTGTGTGTGTGTGTGTGTGTGTGTGTGTGTGAGAGAGTGAGAGTTACGCTCAGCAGCTTCTAGGTCTCCAATGTCATTTTTTTTGTTTTTTGAAATATGTGAAATTATGTGAAGCGTATTGTAGTACTGCAGTGCTTTATCAATATGTTTAAGCTTTGGCCTTACGCAAAATATAACTGACTGGGTCATCTGATCAATCACCGCCGATTAGCGTCACGCAAAGGAGGGGTTTGGACAAATGAGTCGTCAAACGAATCATTAGGGAGTCGGTGAGCAAATCAGGTAAAAATAAATGCATATTATAAGACAACAAAAGTGTTTTTTTTGTCATTGCATGCATGTAAAACTGTTGTTGGGGACTCCCAGAAACATTATTAGGAACATTTTAAATGCCATAATAGGTACCCTTTAAAGCAGCACTATGCAGGATTTCTGTTTTTGTCAAACAGTGACCCCTAGAGTCGCTGTGGGACACTTGTACTGTCGCAAATATCACGCACGCAGAGATGTCTCTGCACTCACGGCCGGATCCCCTCCCCCTGTACACCGGTACCTGTTCAGTAGGATGAAAGCTGTAACGAGTGGAAATAAGGTGTGGCCCCTTTAAGAGCTGCGCGCGCCCTGATGAACTGTCGGCAGTCTGTATTTGTATGTGCGCCTCGAACACGGCGCCGGGTTATTTCTGTTTGATGCTCATTTTAGCAGATCTTTCTTGCCGTAAAGCAATTCGTTACATCGCAAGACCTGATATCATGCTTCCTGATGCTGCGGCCGGCGGGCCGGTGGGCCGCCGGCTCAAAGTTGCAAGTGCGTTTTTTCCGCTCACAGCCAACGTGGGGGGGGGGGGGGGCTGGCGAGATGACCACCATTCAACACGAAATCAGTAATATAAACATTACAATGACTCCAAAGCTGTTCGGTTAAGGTAAAAAAGTTACTTAGTTCACCTTTAAGCTTTATGCCACTTCTATCGTGAGAACGACTATTGCAGTTTATAACACAGCAGGTAGACGGCATCTTGAACACTGCGCTCTTCCCTCCATGCAATCAAGTCTGGCACCTTCTGTTTGTGCCGCGGATTCCCAAAATGCTTTGCGTTCACCACTGGTAATACGTCACGAGGACGACACATTAGCCATCTCTATATAGACCAAGGCAGAAACCTCTTTTCAAATGTAAACATGAGTTCACAGTGGGAATTACCATTATATGTCAAGTTTACACGAAGGGAAGACGCAGATATTTCCCTGCGGTTTGGCCTCTCATTTACACGAAAACCATGTTTTTATCACAGAAAATTATTATTTTCTAAAAACTCTGGAGATTTCTGATAACGGCGGTTATGTGTTGCCATGTCAACTGGTAGAAAGGGGGTTTTAGGTTCTCAAATGTCACATTATGTGCCAGAAAATGCTTAACTTAATGTGAGCCCAGTTTTGCATAGTTGGGGGGGGTTTGGTTCTCTAAATACCCGGCTATGTGTAAATGTGGCCTTAATCACCATCCCAGACTTACTGGGGGCAGAACTTGATTTACATGGAACCATTTGCTAACAATGGGAATTTGAAGTGAGTCAGCACCTTCTGAGAGCATGACACCATTTCCCTGGAAGACACATCCTCCTATGCTCTTAAATACCTTCTGATTTACTTCTTTGAGAATGAGACCTTTGTACCAGTCGCACTGAGACATTTCAAATGATATCAAACATGTGTGACACTGTATGATAATTATTCACATTAAACTATATAGATTATTAGGTGAATTTCAGGTGATCTCTGCATGAGGAAAAGAGTGAACGGGGAATGGGGGGTCAAGGGAAAAAGATGTAGATTAGGTGAGACTTGCGTCTCGAATGGTGCACAAGAGAGAAATGTTAATTTGCCCTCTCTTCCAGTTCTTCCAATTTTGCCAGTCTTACAAAACGATGGCGTAAGTTTAGTCATGTGACGCATATTGTACCAATAGATATTCATGTTTATACCGGTATTGTGTCTGTTATGTGCTGTTCACTTTCACACAGTTACTAAAATATTTTACTTTGCATACTCTTCATACCACAGTCCTGCAAATAATACAGAAAATTCACTCGCATTTGCTGTCCTGCGGTAAAACATGAGAGCAGTTTTAGCGTTTTACACCAAACATATAATGGTGAGCGACAGCGACCAGTGAATGCTGAGATTTAGCTAAATAAAATAATCCTGCCAGAAGAATTGATTTTGTCAGGTTCTGTCTGTAACTCAGTGAGCTTTTGTGAGGGTTTACATGCGCTGTAAGGTGAATTTTCACACAAAGTTTCAGTGTGGATGAGAAACGTTTGGTAAACGCTAGTGTGGACGGAGAGCGTTTTTAAACAAAAAACTCAGTTTTCAAATCTATCCGGATTAATGTAGACGTAGCCTCAGAAAAAGCATTGCCACCCCATATTTTTCCCAGTATAAAATATAAATCTAAGCAGTGTTTTACCACATTTTAGCTGCTGTGCTTTAATGTGATAACATAAAAACAATGCCAAGAAAACTGCATGGATACTCGGGCTGTGTTGTCAACTTCATTAAAGAAACCCCAGTGGTGAAAACCAAGTTATGTTAACGATGTGGTTGAATCATAGGAGGAAGCAGGATCCACAAGCAGCACACTTTATTAACTAAACTCAAAACTGGACAAACTCAGGCTAGGGAAACAGGACACAGGAATCAAACAACCAACATACAATAACAAGAACTCACAAAGACTGAACTAGACACAGAGCTTAAATACAAAGGCAAACAAGCTAAACAGGATAGCAGGGGGCGTGGCTAATCAGAGACACCTGGGGAGACTGATAAACAAGAAAAACTACAAAGGAGTGGACTACAAAACATGGCACAGAAGAAGAAAATAACAAAAGTCCACACAAGACAAGGGGAACACAAGACAGGAATTATGACAATATGTGTATGTGGTGTTTTTAATATGCTTTAAGACCATCCATGTGCAAAAAGTCAACACCATTGCTAAGTATTTTCTCCTTAAATGGTAGGTAATTTCGGAGCGACTAGCAATAGCAAGTTAGCTTTGAAAGTTCAGAGCGCTATCAAAAGCCTTGCCTTCTTCAAAACACACAAAAACCCCGCACAGCAGAGTTTGCAAAGCATCACGAGACGGCGCTCAACTACCTCATGTCTCAAAGCACAAGATTGCAATAATAATGAACATTAACAATTTAAAGGGCACAGACCTGTATCACCAGTCTGTGTGAACGCAGCATAAGCTGGCTGTTTTGGTTCAGGAAGAAGTGTAAAAGGCTGCTGCTGTTTCGTTTGTGTTGCTGACGTCTGTCTAACTCTACATAGCATGAAACGCGCTGTTGATGTGTGATGTCTGCGTGGGTGAGGTGCGTGGTGCATAGAGGGATGGAAATGCATTGACAGGCAGGTAGGACATCTGACCAAATGCAATGATTAAACAAACATTTTGTGGTCCTATCCCTTCCAAAGACGATATATGTCGCGGTTTGGGGTTGAGGAGATGAGGCGAGGACTCAAACGCAGAAAAAATAAAGGCTTTTACTAATCAAAAAATAAAACAAAAACTATGACATAACTTGACTTGACTTGACTTGGTAAACATACGACGTACATATGACAACGAACCAGCACAGGACTGCAAGGTGAATAAATAGGGAGCAAATAGGTAGGTAGGTAAAGAGGGAGGACAGGTGGGGCAAATGAATCAATAATCAGGTAACAAGATGGGAGGGGCTAGACAATCGACAGGAGAGCACATGGCACAAGGAAACACATGAAAAGCCATGTGCTCACACCAAACATGAGTTGGATCCCGAGATGACTGCCATGCTTTCCCGGGCCGCCACAGCATTGGGATAGAGTGGAACCCTCCACCCTGTCCTGAGCGCTCGTGGCTGGATGATTGGTTTTTGGGCACGGCCGACGATCCCCGTCTGTGTCCTACCCCAATACCTTTCTTCCCTGACGTGCATGAGGAGGTCTCGAGGTCCTGGAAGGCACCCTTGTCTTCCCGTGATCGCTCGACGGCCTCCTCCGCCTTTCCTCCCCTCGACGGGGCCGCTGCTTATGGGTACACTGGGGTTCCCTCGGTTGAACGTTCTGTTGCGATGCAACTGTGTCCTTAGAGCGCTTCTTCTCGGGGCGACCCTAGGCACCAAAAGCCTGTAGGTTTTCGTCCACTCTCGTGGCGAAATCCTATAGAGCTGCAGGACAGGCAGCCACCTCACTGCATGCCATGGCCCTTCTGCAGGTCTACCAGGCCCAGATGCTCAAGGACTTGCACGAGGGTAGGACTGACCCAGGGCTCTTTGATGAGCTGCGTGCCGCCACTGACCTCGCTCTCCGGGCGACGAAAGTGACCGCACGCTCCCTGGGTCAGGTGATGTCCACTAATGTGGTCCAGGAGCGTCCATGTGGTCCAGGAGCATCACCTACAAGCGGGATGCCTAGCGGACCTGTCTCCTTCACACCCCCATATCCCAGGCCAGCCTCTTCGTCGGTGCGGTTGAGGACTTTGCCCAACAGTTCTCAACTGCCCAGAAGCAGACTGAGGCGATAAAACATATTCTGCCCCGAAGGCCCGCTGCTGCCTCCACCCAGCCGTTGGGACACAGAACCCTCAGCCTGCTCGCCCCTGAGGGTGCTGTCCCGCTTCTCCCGCCCCTCCAGCATGGCCCCAGCAGCAGCCTCCACCCGGTATATACATACTCAAAAGAGCTCAGAGACATTGAGACCATATAGTAGAATAGATAAAGAAAAAAATCTTAGAAATCTTAAATCTTAATAGATAAAGAGAAAAATCTTTTGCCACAGACAATTTGTTGATGTTTTCAGTAGACAGTGTGCCATGGATAGTGATATTTTTCCATTCGATATTTGCTAATTCCATTCATTCGAGTAGTCTATCACATTGTAGAAGGCTTAAATCATTTAAATATATATATATATATATATATATATATATATATATATATATATATATATATATATATATATATATATATATATATATATATATTTAAATGATTTAAGCCTTCTACAATGTGATAGACTCACTGCAGCAGCCTTTTACACTTCTTAAACTGCACAGGTGGGGAAAAAACTGCAATTAAACATACTGTAACAGCCTAGGTCCCACCTAATGCCATTCCAAACAGCTATATATATATATATATATACCATATTGTAGAACATAGCCTATTTGAGCTGATATTACTCTTGCCAAGCTCTGATTTCTGAGAGATGCGCGCACGTATTTGGGTCATTCTTAGTCTTCGGTGCCATTTGAGACGTCATGACATAATGTGGTATATTTCGAGTAAAAATGGGTTAACACTTGTTTTTAAATGATCATCTTAAATACTTAACCCCCCTTTACCATAGAACACAATAATATGTACCCAGGATTAATTAATTAAAAAATATTGACCCTGATTTTAGTGCAAGTAGGCTAAACTGCCATGTCCCCAAGTCCCCAAATTTTGAAAATATGGTTAATAAACAGGTTAAAAATCTTCCTCAGTGATCACTGCGCACTAGCTTGTTTTTCATCACATGAGTAGCAATGGCTAACTTTATCATAAAATGTCCCTTCTGTTACTGTCCACCCTGTTACTGTTTTGCACAGTAACAGGGTGGACATATTGTAACAGAGTAATTTAAGTTACGGTATCTAAAAAATGTTTAAGTTTGAATGTTGATGTGGACATGTGTCTTTCTTCATCAGGGGGTGCCAGGGTAAACAAGTTGATGACATTTATTGTTGTTCCGTGGTGGTGTTTATGTCCACCCTGTTACCCCTCTGTCCACCCTGTTACCCCTCTGTCCATCCTGTTACCCCTCTGTCCATCCTGTTACCCCTCTGTCCATCCTGTTACCCCTCTGTCCACCCTGTTACCCCTCTGTCCACCCTGTTACCCCTCTGTCCACCCTGTTACCCCTCTGTCCACCCTGTTACCCCTCTGTCCACCCTGTTACCCCTTGCCCACCCTGTACCCTGTCCACCCTGTTACCCCTTGCCCACCCTGTTACCCCTTTCCCACCCTGTTACCCCTCTGTCCACCCTGTTTACCTCTTAGTTTCTGGTTGTTAAGTCAGTGTTTCTCAAACTTTTTCAGCCCAAGGACCACTTTATCTTCCAATTTTTTTCTGAGGACCACCTAACAAAATCCCACTCTAACACGCCCCCAAAAAACAACAAAATTGTAAGGATAAGCTAAATTTAAGTTTAATATGCATATAACAAGCCAAAAACTAGTTATTCAAACACAAATGCAATAATATGATCAGAAATTATTTTATTTTATTACTTTTTATATTTGAAAAAGTAAATGTAAAATGAGCTGCAGCTTAATATGAACAACAAACTGCACAGGTGGGGAAAAAACTGCAATTAAACATACTGTAACAGCCTAGGTCCCACCTAATGCCATTCCAAACAGCCATTAGTTTAAAACTGAGGTGGCGGGTATATGAAGTCTATGGTTGTAACTATGGTAACAATAAAATGCTGAAAAAAAATTCCCCCTTAATGTCCAATATCACTGAAATTACTGGGATTCTACATATGAAACAAAAACTAGTACATTACAAAAGCTTCAGATTTTATATTTTGAGATTTCCATCTAAAACTTAACATTTGTGGTGCTGTAGTCTTGCTGCATTCGGTGGACGCTTGGTCTTTTCTTTAGACTCCTCTTTGGTTTAGCCATCGATCCATTTTTACGTTATTAAAACAGAATGGCAAGAACTGTTATCACAGTTTTGTGTCGCTTTAATGTTTCCATGGTGACGCGTCATTGCTTGTCACGTGACACAGCGCAAACATAACACAGCGCTGAATGAATGATGATCTGCTTTTATGTCATTTTTTCCTTTTTTATTCAAAATATTCACAAATGTATTCGCTATAACATGAAACACTGATATTCCGATTGTCAAATATGTGCACGTGGATGTTTTTTGTTGTTTAAACACCTTTATAACGATCGCGTTTGTTGAGCTGTATGTGCGATGGGCGGCGCCATGTTAGTTTACAACGTGTCAATTCCTCAACTTCTCAAAAAATACACGAAAGTAAGTGGCCGTTGAACTGGGAGAAGAATAGGGTAAAATGTAAAGCTACTTAAACAATGTATATCTGATATGAATAAAACGTGTCGTCTTTTTATAATGGAAAGGATTATTATTGCCGCTTCCATAGACATCGGTGTGTATTTTACAAACTCAAAATCATTGTTTTGCTAGTATTTATGTGTATTTAAATGCCTGAAAGCTAAAATAAACATTATGTGGTTGAAAACACTGAATAGTTGTGATATATGACAGCACGTCTGTCTCTGGCTCAGCGCCAGCCAACGCGCGAAAGCACATTTGAATTTAGCAGTTGATCACGTAATGCACTGAACGTTCTAATAACACCGGTGTGATCGTACGCCCCAGGGACCAGCCAAGACTGATCACACCATTGTGATCGTACGTGCGAAAGGGTTAAATAAGTGACGATTTTGTAAACACTTGCCTAGTTTAGGTCATCTTTTCGCGGACCACTAGGGGGCGATGGCGGACCACTAGTGGTCCGCGGACCACACTTTGAGAATTACTGGTTTAAGTTAATAAAATAAGTTCAACAAATGTTATGCATATTTTTGTGGTTAATTTTAGGGAATGAAATGGCAAAATGAATTTAAAAAAGGGGCAAAATTCCATTGAAATGTCCTTTTATTCTAAAAGAAATTACCACTGTGCCTTAAAATACAACAACTTTTTTCAAGATAATGCTTGTTAATGAATACTAAGTTAAAATACATTTCCAGGGTAAAGTGAGGGAAATGTAAATATTACAATAATTGTGAATTCAAAACATTTATTAATTGAGATGAGAATGTCAGGTAACAGGGTGGACATTTGGCCTTTGCATGAGTGAAGAATTTGGTAAAAATTATTAAAGAGACATATCCTGAGCTGGACCAATACATTTTTCTTGTAGTGTAACAAGCCATTCTTCAAATAAAATTATTAAATCATGGAAATTTTTACTTTTTATATAGAAATTTACCAAGCTGAAATGGCACTGAATAGTAGGAATGACCCATTTGCGCTCGTTTCATTTGTACTCTCACTCATTCACTTCAGGTATTTGGCTTCGGGAACACCCCTACAGTACTACAGTAAAAACATCTGGAGGAAGACCCACCCACATTTTTTTGATTCCGACGCCCATGTCAAGCACTCCTTCGGAAGCATTTGCGCTGATAAATGAGACTCGCGGATGCGCGCGCAACTAACCGGGCACAGCGCGAGGAGCAACACACCACACACACACACACACACACACACACACAATATGAGCACAGGGCATCAATACAACGGTAAGATATCGATTGGCTATTCATTTGATTATGGTGAATTAGTAGTCTGGAGTCTTAAGAATGATTTATAAAACAGGAGAGACATGGGATGGAGAGTTAGAATATGTAAGAAACTAAGATTCCAGCTTTTCCTGAGCTCATAAAGTAAAGAGTGCTACAGAATAAGTGCTGTAGCCTAAATGATAAAGGTGCTCTATATCACAAGATTAAACACAAAATACTGTAAAGTGGCAAAACAAATTAGTTGTAAACATTTTGAAAATATCTGTATGCTCATAAAATGTGTATGAAGTCACAATAACATAAAACGCGATCTGACCACACTTTGTATTGATCAAAATAATGGTTAGGTACAATGTACTTATTGTGTTGATGTTGTTTTGTGAAACATTTGTGCTGTTATGGAGGTGAGATATGGGTAAAGTTAGGGACAGGTTGTTTAGTGGTTAGGTTTAAGGGTGAGTGTGTGAACAGTGTATTTATGGATGTAATTACAGAAATGAATTACATTACATGTATGTATAATCTTTTAAATATAAGCGCAATGTAAAAACATGTATATGTACACAATTAGTGCATTATATCAAATTTTAGCACATATAAAATGGGTCAGACTAAAATAATAACACACATAAACAATTGTACTTTTCATATCTTTATTGAATCATTGATCATTAACAGTGAAGAAAGTAAGTGAACCCTTGAATTTAGTAACTTGTAGATCCTCCTTCAGCAGCAAAAATGGGTCTTTTAATTTGTTTATAAAAAAAATTAAGGTGATAATTATAAATAGTGTGTATATTTTATTAATAAAATTGTGGTTCAGTGTTGTATAGAAAATATTATGAATATTTCACTAATGAAACCAAGAGATACATTTTCCTAATATTTTTTATGGTTCATAATTCTTATGGTTAGGTTGTGAATAACTGCATGTAACTCAAAGTCAAATACAAACAGGTCATTTCCATTCACTCTAAATCACATTCTTTCGAGAGTCAACTTAAAATAAAAAAGCACATTTCACTAAAAATAATAAATTCATTGTGTCATAAAGAATTTAGGATTATTTTACATGATGTAGATTCCATTAAAGAAATCAAGCCTTTAAAACTACTTAAAAATACCATGTGTAATATTGTTACCATATTTTTTTATACATAAAAAGCACATTTTGACCAATTATGGACCAACAATCCACTCATCTGTTCACCCATGGCCTGCTGGTCTGAGAACCAGGTGTGTGTTCAGACGCATTGTTGGAGCGTTGCTAGTTTAAGGAACTGAAATAGACTGAGCATTGACCAGCAAAACCCCGTTCTAAAGTCAATGGTGCAGTATTTTCTTTGTTATTTAAAGAGCGCGTTAGTGATGTACGTTAGCGCTACACTTTGTCCCGTAGATAGTATCGCTTGCACTTTAACCTCGCGCACGAGCAGATCCGTTTCCTCACTAGAGAAGCGTTCAGTTTTTCCGCTTGTAAACTCCTCCATGTAAATAGCGAATCCGCCATGCGAGCGCAACTGGCGTTTAAAGGGAATGGGAGACGAGAATCTGCTTGGTTTATTGCACGTTACGCCCAAAACACACCCGTTACTCATTAAGAGAATAGGGACGACCCTTTTAGACCATGCGCCGGGAGCACCGACCATTTGTCCCATCGTTAAACTAGCAAATGTGGATTCGGACACGATCTAAGTGCACTTGCGTCGTGCGCTTTAGACCATGAGCTTAGATTGTTAATATAGTTCCCTGCATCTCTCTTGTGCAACTTTAAGTTCACACCAACCAATCTTTCTTAAGAAGAACAGATTTATCTGTAACCAGGCTTTGTGTGTATCCCACATTTCCAAACTCTTTCCTTTATTGACTCCTTCAATGAGTCGTAACAAACAGAGGTTCACTTACTTTTTCCCCATCGCATGTCACTTCATAAATTCAAACAACATTCTTCCTCCACGATTAGCTTGGAAAATATCGTGAGTTTAAGTTTGTTTTCAAATATTTGTTTAATGAACTTTCCTTATGAGTGATGTTCACAAGTGCTACTTTGCATTTATGTTTACTCTTTTGTGTGCTGAACTGACATGCTGCTGAACGAGTTCTTGCTCTAGTGGCATTCTTGGCAGAATGTCTAAATGCCAGCAGGATTAACAGTTTAGTAACATTTGCATAAACAAGCATTATGCAGTCCCTCCAGAAAAACGTGATTATGCGATCTCATAATTCAATGCATAATCAGCCAAAGTCTGCATATTTATGCGGGGGCATTTTTTCAAATACGCCGCACTTTCGCCGCATAAATTGCCGATTTCCACGCAAAATATGCGGGTCTTGCAAGATTTCATAATCCCTGCATTTTCGTTGCAAAAAAGTCACATATATCTTAGCAGAAAGTTGAAAAATGTTGCGTTTGCTTCACACAAGAGCCGCCGTTTTCCCTGTTGCCATGGGAACGTTATGAAGTGACGTAATTACGCGACTTGAACATCATCGAAAAGCTATATTTTATTTATTCATTTTTACAGAAGTTGTAGCATATTTCTTTTGTAAAGCTCCAGAACTTGTTTGACTCATCAATGTTTTGTAAGTTTGATGTGTTTATTAAGATCTGAAATAAAACAAGATGAACTGAAATATTCCAGCACTTTCTGTGATGTAGTGTGCTTGCTTATCATAGGAAGTAATAAGAAATGACTCTATTTATAGTAAGGCAGTAGCCTAGTGAGAACAGGGAACAGGGGAATCACTTTCTCTTTTTCATCAAACCGCAGTTTTTGCAAGTTCCCGCAATTTCATCGCATAAAATTGCATAAATATCCCACATATTCCATAGCATTTTTTAAGAAAACGTGCCGTAAAAGGATTTTTGCCCGCAACAATCACAAAAAAACTTTCACAAATACAAAAAAGGCATTTTTCTGGAAGGACTGATTGTGATAATGCCTTTATCGTGACAATATGTAGTGAAATATCTGCTTGCTGTCATTAATTTTAGCACAAGTGTAATTAAAATACATTTGTATGATACACCCCCCCCCCCCTCCCTCCCTGATTTTGCAAACGCCTTTTAAAAAAATGAAACATTTTTCCTTTTAAATCTGTTCTATGATTAATTCCTATATCACATTTCTTATAACATTTTGCAATCATTCTTTTTGCGCCACATGGTAAAGAGTCATTTTTTGCCACAGGCAGTTTCTTGGTAATCTAATGCAAATTACTGTGAGAAATGCAAATCAAGTCAAGTCATGTATGTTTACATTCCTTATTATTCAAGTGTGAAAAACCCCAAAATGAAAGTGCTGTCATTACTCAGCGTACTCACCCTAATGTCTTCATAGAAAACTCAAAAGAGGATAATGTTCAGGGGCGATTATAGGATTTCAGTATTAGGGGGGCTCAGCCCACAATGAGGGTATGATTAAAAAAAAATATGGTTTGTATTCAACATAACATATATGATAGCTTTGTGTGAATATAATACCAAAATGTAAACAATACAACCAAAACTATGCATCTCATGCTCTGTCTTTATAATGATATTACAGTGCTCATTCTGATGCGGTTAAAATAGAGACAGCTTCGGGTCACACTATAAAACTGAACAGTGAAATTGAATAAAATCATTAAAGAAATACTAGGGCTGTGAAACGATTAATCGCGATTAATGTTGAGTTCTGTTGACAACTATGCCTCCTCAACATACGTCACTTACTGTGTTGCTTGATTGGTTGTAGGTCTATCCAATTGAGTACAGAGGGGGTTTTTTTCCTGGTTGGGTTAAGACACGCCTCATAATCACAGCCCTATGGAGCGGTATCAGACTCACATTCTGACTAGAATATGAGTATGACGAAGTCAGGCTAGCGCTGTCCAACAGCTAGTTTCGATTTCTCCCAATTTCGGGATATTTGCTTTTGCTGTGGTAATTGCAAGGACGTGGACAGCCGTCCACCCTTTATCACTGGGCATCACTGGGACTTCCCTCCACTGGTTTGAGTCCTATCTCACAGGTAGGTCCTTCAGGGTCACATGGAGAGGCGAGGTATCCAAAGCCACAGGGGTTCCCCAGGGTTCAGTGCTTGGACCGCTCCTCTTCTCCATTTACACCACATCACTGGGACCCATCATACAGGCACATGGTTTCTCTTACCTCTCATTTCAACCAGATGATCCCACAGTAGCGGCACGGGTCTCAAGCTGTCTGGCTGACATCTTGGCTTGGATGAAGGAACATCACCTGCAGCTCAACCTGGCAAAGACTGAGCTTCTCGTCCTCCCTGCTAATCCGTCTCTACAGCACGACTTCACTATCCAGCTAGACTCTTCCTCAATCACCCCATCAAGGTCGGTCAGAAATCTTGGAGTAATCTTTGATGATCAGCTGACCTTCTCAGACCACATTACAAAGACAGCTCGATCATGCAGGTTTGCTATGCACAACATCAGGAAAATCAGGCCTTTCCTAACTGAGCATGCAACACAGCTTCTCGTCCAGGCCCTGGTCATTTCTAGGCTTGATTACTGCAATGCTCTTCTGGCTGGACTTCCATTATGTGCAACTAAACCTCTACAAATGACCCAGAATGCTGCAGCTCGTCTTGTCTTCAACGAGCCCAAAAGGGCCCACGTCACTCCTCTGTTCATCTCTCTGCACTGGCTACCACTCGCTGCTCGCATCAAGTTCAAGGCATTGACGCTTGCTTACAGATCGACCACAGATTCAGCCCCCTCCTACTTTCACTCGCTCCTACGAGTCTACATCCCTACCAGAAGCCTACGATCAATCAATGAGCGGCGGTTCGTGGTCCCATCACAGCGAGCCACAAAATCACTCTCCAGAACATTTTCATTCACGGCTCCAGCTGGTGGAATGAAGAAACCCTGACAACATTCAAAAGACGGCTGAAAACTCATCTCTTCCATGAGCACTTAACATAAAAAATGTCCTTTAAATCCTTGCTTGTCTGGCTTATGCTACTCTGAGCAGTGCCTGAACTTTGTATTTTGAGCACTTCTTGCATTGTTTTTGCCTCTTCACAATGACTTGACTTGTCTTTAGTCCTCGGTTGTAAGTCGCTTTGGATAAAAGCGTCTGCTAAATGACTAAATATAAATATTTAAAGATAGTACGATTTTTTTATTAATTTGGATTTATGGGAGTTTCTGATGTTGCCGTTT
>CM070834.1:37481475-37658975 GCA_036326025.1 Chrosomus eos | reverse complement strand
CTTTCCTGTTCGAACTCGTTCATCAAAATTAACGAATCTTTTTTCGAGTCATTTTGTTCATTCAAGTGGCTTTAAAAGTTATACTTCTAACCGCCAAACACATCCACCTATGCAATCTTGATCATATTCTGAATAAAGAAATCATTATAATGCAGTCAAAAATAATTGACAGGGAACATAATTCATTTACCTTCAGAGTCTTTCGTTCATTTGTCACGTGACAGATGCAATGAACGGATCGTTCATGAATGACCCATCACAGAACAGAGCAAGGCGAGCATTTGTGCTTATAAAACTTTTTTTATTTATTTTTGAAATGAGCGATGGTTTGGCTAGATAATGTCCATGTCTTTGAATATTTAAGCGGTAAATATTTAAATTCAAAACATTTCAAACACATTTTCATTAGTAAAATTTCAATAATCCATATTCACCTTTCATATTTCACTTCCAAAATATTCAAACTGATTAAAAATACAACCTATAATATTCAACAGGTGGTTTTCGGTCCATTTTATTTCGCTTTGCAAATTGAATTTTATAAATATTCACAGCTTTAATATTCAACAATGCTAAATTTCAGCCCATAAAAATGCAAGCCCTAAAAATACATAATAAAGCAGGGATAATGCAATGCATATTTTTTTCAAGTAGTGCAATTCAACAGGCTTTTAGTTTCAAAAACATTTGTCATTACTTTTACTTTTATAGCGTGATCTTCTGAAACTTTGTCTGTGTTCAGATCACTCCTGGCCTCTCCCTGATCTGCTGTGTCCCATGTGGATCTTCCTGGATGTGCTGTTCTCCACAGCCTCCATCATGCACCTGTGTGCCATTTCTCTGGACCGCTACATCGGCATCCGGGACCCGTTCAAATACGGCCGCAGCAACTCGCTCTGCAAGGCCATGCTCAAGATCATCACCGTCTGGACCATTTCTATAGGTGAGAATCAACAATCAGTGTTACAGATTGCGTTGTGGTTAATGATGGTTTATACTGTACAGAAAACAGCGTCAGAAACACATTTCAGCACACAAGCACTCATCGGGGTTAAAAGACAAAAGAAAAGGCCTTGTTGTGATGATTTGGTTGAAAGGCAAGGAGAGTTCAACGAGGATCATTTAAACACAGACAAAAGTCGCTGTTTGGATTCAAATAGGCAAAAGTCTATGACTGGACATGTCATTTACTAAAGGTTCTGACAATATCTTAATTTTAAGTCTATTTAAAAATGTTTCATAAATTTGAAAAAAAAAAAGAAATTATGGCTTGAATTAATTCATTGACTCATTTATAAATACTATAGGAGCCAGTCATGTGACCAAATAGTAATGGGAGTGTCATTAATTAAGTGGGAATAAAACACCTGTGTGTGTGTGTGTGTGTGTGTGGTGTTGGTGTGGTGTGTGTGTGTGTGTGTGTGTGTGTGTGTGTGTGTGTGTGTGTGTGTGCTGGTGTGGGTGTGTGTTGTGGTGGTGTGTGTGTGTGTGTGTGTGTGTGTGTGTGTGTGGTGTGTGTGTGTGTGGTGTGTGTGTGTGTGTGTGTGTGTGTGTGGTGTGTGTGTGTGTGTGTGTGTGGTGTGTGTTGTTGGGGTGTGTAAGAAGTGGTGTGTGTGGTGTGTGTGTGTGTGTGTGTGTGTGTGTGTGTGTGTGTGTGTGTGAGCATGTTGGTGTGTTGTGTGTGTGTGTGTGTGTGTGTGTGTGTGTGTGTGTGTTGGTGTGGGTGGTGTGTGTGATGTTTTGTGTCCGTTTTACAAACATGTAATGCATAACAATATATAATAATAAAATATGTTTATTTTATATAGCGCCCTTCAGATATTTCAGTGTAATGCAGCGCCAGGCAAGAGTGTTGTTTGCTAGTTTCAGTTCGACGCAGTTTTCATTTTCACGTCTAAATGCTGGAGTGCAAAATATATGAGAGTTAAGCTATTCTACTCCATCTAGAGTCCTTTGCATAATTTCTCTCTTTACTAGTTTTTTTCATTTCATATTTCATTTCATTTCATCTCCTAACATTTCATAACTAAAGATGTGAGCGCCAACGGTCTAGAATCATCTAATATCTGTATATTTTGCTTTGTTGGCATTGGGATGACTGTAGACTGCTTCCACCATGCGGGCACTTTATGTGATTGCAGGGACAGATCAAACATTGTATAAAAAATAAACTGCTCGGCACATTCCTTGAGTAATCAACGCCCTCTATCATCAGGCCCAGGTCCTGATTTTACACTGTTTACAAACTGTTATCACATCCCATACATCCCATAAGGGACACATTCTTTCTCTCCATTTATCCCACATCCTCAATTTCCTGTTCAGAATCATAAGTAATCAAATCTCAAATAAAAATGATTAAAATCCTGTGACAAAACTGCATCTGATGAATCCAATCAAACTAATAGTATTATTTATTTTCCTACTATTAAATGCATTCCCTCCTAAACATAACCTAAATTTCCCATTTTCATTTTTAACTTATACTGCTTTATCCCTCTTAATTTCACACTTAATTCCTCTTTTTAGCCTATAATGCCATTCCCCTCTTTAAAAGCCCTATTTCTTTTTGACAGAACAATCTTGAGTGATTTTGTAACTGTTTGGAAATTTCCTAAATTATCTCAATAACATATCCTCACAAAACGTCATATAACTACAAATTTCATCTGTTACTTGATCAGTGTCCATAAAAACAGTCCTTCATCTTGATTAACTGTGCCTTCTCACGTTTCAGAACAGTTTTATATGTAGGGACAAATAATATCATTATGATCTGAAGTTCCCAAAGGTGGTTTACCAAAGGACTTATAAGCTCCTTTAATCAAGCCATAGCACCACGTCACATACTGATAAAGTGGATTTTTAATCCCTAAACTGGTTCACATCACAGAGGCATATAGGAGAGGATGATTAGATCTGTAAGAAAAGTACCTTAAGAACACAAGACCTTGATGAGGAAGGCCTTCATACAGTTCACTGCAAAAAATGCTTTGTATTTTTGTCTTGTTTCCAGTCCAAATATCAAACATTTCTTAAATCAATATGCATTTACTAAAGTAGTAAAATGACATAAGATATTATGTCCTGTTTTCTGGGGAAATAAATAAAAATTAAGTGAGTTGATGCTTAAAAAAATCAAAATTATCTTCCAATGGGGTGAGAAAAATTATGTTTCTGTTTAAATTAAGATTATTTTTCTGACCCCATTAGCACATATTTTTGCTTTTTTAAGCATCAACTCACTTCATTTGTATTTATTTTCCCAGAAAACAGGACATAATATCTTATGTCATCTTACTCTTCTAGTAAATGCATCTTGATTTAAGAATTTTTATATATTTGGACTGGAAACAAGACAAAAATACTTTTTGATGATTTTTTTTGCAGTGTGAAGCTGAAGCAATTATTAATGGACGGCCCATTAAGGAATGTACTGACACTAATGATTTGAAAGTACTGACACCTGATCGTTTGCTGCTGTTAAAGACTACCCCATCATGATTGATTGATTGATTGATTGATTGATTGATTGATTGATTGATTGATTGATTGATTGATTGATTGATTGATTGTGATTGATTGATGATTGAAAACTTTATTAATCCCTATAGGGAAACTGGTTTGCCATCAACATCAGCCATCAAACACAATACACAACTAACAGACAGATAAATAATTCTGCATTAGGAGACTAATAAACACTGATTAGGAGACACAATTTGAAGAAAGATTCAATTTCACCGTTCAAAAATATAAAAAATAAACACTATAAAAGACAAGAATAATATTCAGCAATTAACAGTGTTCGTTAAAATATGTCACTGCTGCGGGAACAAAAGACCTTCTCATGCGCTCACTAGAGCACAGAGGCATTACCAATCGCTCACGAAAAGAGCTTCTAAGTCCTTTGAACAAATTGCCACCAGGGATCTTTCAAAAGTAGGATATATATATGTTATTATGTATATGTATGCTCGTCGTCGATGGAAACGTGCAATATATATCAGACCTGTTCTGGAAATGATGGACAAACGAGTACTTTCCTCAAACGCAAGAGTGCATAAATGATCAGCTCCATCTCACAACTTCTGTGATATTGTGCTTTTGGTTGATGACTCAGCTAAACTTAATTCATGGATACCTTGGAAAATGATTCAGACATTTCCAGATAATCAAGGCTTTGTTTGTCAAGTGCGACTTAAGACCAAAGACAAACTGTTTTAATTAGAGTGACACAAATCTGCCTTCTGGAAGAGGTGGATATTTGACATTTACCTTTAAAGGGAATTACTTTTTAACACGGACACAAACTTATTATAAACTACATATTTCTCACTTCACAATAAATGTGCAAACATGTATGATTGATTTGATTTCATGTATTTTGAGATCTTTTGAGATCTCAAATGTCTCCTATGTGTATTTAATATAATTATCGATTTATAATAATAGGGGCTGGTATAGCCATGTAATGGGAAAGTCATGTGACCAAATGGTAATGGGAGTGTCATTATTTAAGTGGGAATATGTGTGTGTGGGCTCCTACAAATACTTGTTTCATTACAGGATGAATCGGCGTGCTTGAATGAATATCTTGAATGAATGATTCAATAACAAATACATTATTTCACAGTCACTTGTCGACACCTACTGGTGTAACGATGTAATTGATACATTCTTTATTTGAATCAAGTTACTTTCAAAAGTCGATTTGATCGCTACCGTAGACATCAGTGTTTATAACCGAACTATACACTTTCAGGATAACTCATAATATTTATACTAGATAATATTTGATCAACTTCAGTGATAATTTAATTATTTGTAACAGAATAATGATACAGTGTGGTTGAAAAGACTGTTTGTTAAGCGGTTTCATATTTATACCTGATAACTGCTTTCAACAACTACGGAGCCCCCTAGTCCCACTTTGTGGAAAAAAAAAATTATAACTATCTCGTGGCCTCAAGATAGTAACTCTATCTTGAGGCCACGAGTTACTATCTTGAGGCCACGAGTTACTATCTTGAGGCCACGAGTTACTATCTTGAGGCCACGAGTTACTATCTTGAGGCCACGAGTTACTATCTTGAGGCCACGAGTTACTATCTTGAGGCCACGAGTTACTATCTTGAGGCCACGAGTTAGTATCTTGAGGCCACGAGTTAGTATCTTGAGGCCACGAGTTAGTATCTTGAGGCCACGAGTTACTATCTTGAGGCCACGAGTTACTATCTTGAGGCCACGAGTTACTATCTTGAGGCCACGAGTTACTATCTTGAGGCCACGAGTTACTATCTTGAGGCCACGAGTTACTATCTTGAGGCCACGAGTTACTATCTTGAGGCCACGAGTTAGTATCTTGAGGCCACGAGTTAGTATCATGAGGCCACGAGTTACTATCTTGAGGCCACGAGTTAGTATCTTGAGGCCACGAGTTACTATCTTGAGGCCACGAGTTACTAGAGGCCACGAGTTACTATCTTGAGGCCACGAGTTACTATCTTGAGGCCACGAGTTACTATCTTGAGGCCACGAGTTACTATCTTGAGGCCACGAGTTAGTATCTTGAGGCCACGAGTTACTATCTTGAGGCCACGAGTTACTAGAGGCCACGAGTTACTATCTTGAGGCCACGAGTTACTATCTTGAGGCCACGAGTTACTATCTTGAGGCCACGAGTTACTATCTTGAGGCCACGAGTTACTAGAGGCCACGAGTTACTATCTTGAGGCCACGAGTTACTATCTTGAGGCCACGAGTTACTATCTTGAGGCCACGAGTTACTATCTTGAGGCCACGAGTTACTATCTTGAGGCCACGAGTTACTATCTTGAGGCCACGAGTTAGTTATATAAACACATATATATATATATATATTTCATATATTTCACGAGTTAACACTTACAAATAAGTCCGATAAAATAAATGCGTATTTGGCGTGCTGTCCAAGGAGAGGGCTCTGGGCTCGGTATTCGGCCCGAACCCAGAATACTCCCCCCGTATTGCTGGTTAAGAAGTAACCAGGCGAGTGTGAGGAGACGGGGTGGTGGAGGGATGCTGAAAAACTGGAGAGGAACATTGGTGAGTCAAATGAGTGTATATATACAGGTCTCCAACTCAAGCTGATTGGATAGACATGTTGATTACTGATTGTCGACAGCTGGTTGAATGATGTGATAATTGGATCAATTATTTGAACATGCTCCTCCCGAACTTTGTTTATAAAACATCATATATATAAACATACACACTGACTGAATGAGGGTGAAAACAAGGAACAGGTGGGACTAATCAATTAACAATTTAATAACTATGGAAACAAGGGAAACCGGGACTAAATTTGAAGGAAAACACAGATGATAGGTAACATTACCGCACCCCCAGGTTTCAACTAAAACCGGAGAACTTTGAATGCGTTTTGGCCGTTCATTTATGCGACAACAGCGTTTTGGGGGTCTGAAAACACAAACTTTTGAAAAAAGGCTTCAATGTGCACGTTTTAAAAGCGACACCTTGTAAATTTCTGAAAACAGTGGCGTCATGCTCATGCATATTATGTGTTCAGTCTTTAGGCCGTGTGTGTGTCCACCAAAACGTTTTTTCATGCAGCTGGCGTATTTTTCGATTTTTTTTCAATG
Organism: Chrosomus eos; assembly: GCA_036326025.1. Lineage (NCBI taxonomy): Eukaryota > Metazoa > Chordata > Actinopteri > Cypriniformes > Leuciscidae > Chrosomus > Chrosomus eos. Next base: position 37,652,331 of record CM070834.1, on the reverse strand, counting down.
GGAGCGCCACGTTTCTGTGACTCTTGTTGTCGTTTTCTTCTTTTCTTTCAGTGTTGTCGCTGCCCATTCCAGTCATGGGTTTCCAGGATAAGCAGAAGGTGTTTGTGAACGGCACGTGTGTGTTGAACGAGCCTCTCTTCGTCCTGGTGGGCTCATCCGTGGCCTTCTTCGTCCCTCTGGTCATCATGGTGGTCTGCTATTACCTGACTCTCCGGGATCTCCAGAAACACAGCTTATCGTTCCCGCAGGAGAGCAAGAGCGACTCCACACACTCTTCCGCTAAGATAAGAGACACGAGTCCGCTCAACAGCGAGTCCTCCACTAAGAAGTCCACATTTCCCATCAGCAAACGCGTGTTCAGAGCTCCACGAAGACCAGATAAAAAAGGCATGATGCAAAATATTAAAAACGAGCAACGGGCCTCCAAAGTCCTGGGGATCGTGTTCTTCCTCTTCGTGGTGATGTGGACGCCGTTCTTCATCACGAATGTGCTGATCGCTCTGTGTCGGGAAGACTGCGCTGACGTTCTCTACACACTCATTAACGTCTTTGTGTGGGTGGGATACGTGTCCTCGGGAGTGAATCCCCTGATCTACACACTTTTCAACAAGACGTATCGCCAAGCCTTCGCTCGCTATCTTCAGTGTAAATATCATGAGGAGAAGAAGGTCCAGTCCAGCAGAACATGCTGACACTCACTGATCATTAATACACTCGACGAACTCGCATCTCAAATTATCTTCTAATATGAGGCGGATTGTTTGCTGTGAGTTTGATAAGATCAGTTTATCTTTCTTGTGTAAAAAATGTTTCCAACACAAGTCGGGGATAACGATTTTATTATCCTCAAACACAAAAACTTTCATAAACAACCGCTTTTCCAGATGCACGTGGAAATCAATCTGATCCTTGAAATGATCCTGATGCAAAAGAGCTAAACTGATCTAATATTGTGATTTAAGTAGCAAATAAGAATGACGAAAATTATTGAATGTATTTTGAGACAAATGACGTCTTAATAATTTTCAGTTTTGTTCAAGGTTGCAACCGTTTTTTCAACAATGGAAGAATATGTACAGTGAAATATGGTATTTAGGGCGAAAGACAATAATTAACATGATAATAAACAGCCGGATGACTTTTTTTTGACATGGTTATTCAGATGGGAAATATCATAGCCTACATCAAAATTTGGAGATAATCACCATATTTAAAATGAAAGCATCATATTTAGAAATATGACATTAATCATATCATAATAATGCTTTCAGAATCTTTACTTTTTGTAAAATCATTTTTTTCTATATTTTTTTAAAATGATCAGTATCCTATTTATTGAACAAAAACTATTTTATTTGTAAAAAATAAACAGAAAATAGTACAAACTTTGCTGAAGTGATTGTTTTGAACAAGTATTAACTTAGACATTATTAAAAACACATTATTTTAGGTAAAGTATTTGTGTTTGTGTTTTTTGCCCCGTGTGTGGGGTAAAAGACCTCGCCACCTCACACATTTATATGATTTTTAAACAAAATAAACCACTTTTATGATTTATTTTCACATAATCTTTTTTTTTCTGCAATCATACCACTATGGGAACAGTGAAAAGCACATTCAGCACTGTTGTACCCTATCCACCTTATTGTGTAAAGCACAAAAATGCAGTAAATGGTAAAAAAAAAAAAAAAAATATGATACAAAATAAATAAAACATATGAAATATATCCACACTAAATGCATACTTTCCTAATGTTTAAAGTTGACATTTCCAGGTTGCGATGGTATTTTCCTCCCTATTGTGTATATCCGAGTGAAGCGCTTCTGGAACAAGAACAAATGTGGGCGGGGCTTGATTGTGTCTGCGGGTAGCTGATTGGATGGTTGTGGTTTGCTATTGGCTGATCTCGTGTGAGTGACAGGTTATAGCCCCGCCCACATCATCAGAGAAGAGATGCTGCAAGAGAAGTTATTCTGATTCAAGATTACCAGGAACATGAATTTTAAAAAGACAGGCATGAATAAATCACTTACAATAAATACTGCAATATTCCATAGTAAAAATAAATAAATAAATAACATAGGCCCTATACACGAAGTTATTTCACGGTAGATAACCGTGAAGATATTATCGGTATATCTTCAGTGATAAGATATCACGGTATCTTCAGTGTCCTGAGGCAGCTTTAACAGCATCAATAGTGTAATACTTAGTTTATAATCGAATATAGTCAGGCCTAGCATCAATTTAGTAATTCAAACATAAAACAACATAAAAAAGAGTGTTCCTTCTCAGCAAAATTTAATTTGTGTGAGGAAAAAAGCATCAACACTATAAATGTAAGATTTATTGTACAATTTAGTCAGATTAATTAAATAAAATAGGAGTTTATGAGACAGCGCTTGCTTTCTGGCAATTTATTCGCAGTTTTAAGAAAAGTTTTTTTTTATGAGACTTTGTGACTTCATACTTCATACTTCACCAAAAAAAGTGCTAAACCTTGACTATTTATTTTTAAAAACTAGTGATTTTAAAATGTTTAATATTAATTCAAAAGCTAAACGTGAAAATATATTTCAGGAAATGATACTGGTTATAGTGGTAATTAATGTATTCATTTATTTTTAATAATAAAAGTGATGTTTCCCACATCTTGAAAGATTAGGTTTTGCAAATGGGGACGATTTCAGATGGATGAGCAAATAATGTTTTGAAGAAAAGAAAAAACATTTGAAGAACATTTGCGTGTGCAAGTCCAGTTACAGACATCGTGTTTCTTATTCCATTAGCCTCAAGTATTTATTGCAATCAATAAAACTGGTTTATTGGCAAGTAAGGTAAGTGTAATAACTGCATTAAAACATAAATTCAACATTAAAAAGTCAACCACTCATGGCTTTGTGCCGATGTACAGCTAATAGTTCACTTATCGAAAACCAGGAAGTAACTGTTCATATGGTTTTGATTTCATGGTGACTTTAATATCACTCTTTTCCAGTGTTTTCTTTCTCACACAGCATGTTTACCTGCACAGGTATACTCTCTTTATCAGCTGATGTCAAGCATGTTTGTGTCAGGCTTCACAAAAGATTTTATAGTGTGAGAGCGCCACCAAGTGGTGACATTCATTTAATTTCTGAATCAATGGTTAATCGGTTACTACAATAATGATGCTTAAAAAAATTACATTTCAAGTGGCACCTTTTGACCAGGTGACTTCTTGATTGAAGCTGTTTGTCTTTTAAATAAATTATCAAAAGAATGAGAATGCAATTGTGCTCATATTTCACATTTTGTCGGTTTTGTTAAAATGTGTTGTAATAATTATTATTGTTTTAAAGTGTGAATGAATGAAAAAATAGGTTAAGTATAACAGGTCACACTAGGAGAAAGCTGACATTGATTAAAATGTTTATATAAATTTCAAATAAGTAGATGGGGGGAAAACACACACACTCTCTCTCTCTCTCTCTCTCTCTCTCTCTCTCTCTCTCTCTCTCTCTCTCTCTCTCAGTCTCTCTCTCTCTCTCTGTCTCTCTCTCGCTCAGTCTTTCTCTCTCTCTCTCTCTCTCTCTCTCTCAGTTTCTCTTTCGCTCAGTCTCTCTCTCTCTCTGTCTCTCTCTCGCTCAGTCTCTCTCTCTCTCTGTGTCTCTCTCTCGCTCAGTCTCTCTCTCTCTCTCTCTCTCTCTCTCGCTCAGTCTCTCTCTCTCTCTCTTTCTCTCTCTCTCTCTCTCTCTCTCTCTCTCTCTCTCTCTCTCTCTCTCTCTCTCTCTCTCTCTCTCTCTCTCTCTCTCTCTCTCTCTCTCTCTCTCTCTCCTAGTTGTCTTAAAGTGTCAGGTTGTAATTTATTCAGGACACATGGGTTGAAACCTATTCAATGCTACAATAGCTCTCAAAGTTTTTCCCACGGTGGCCACAAGAGGATCCTCACTGTCCCAAACCATACGAACAGTTAAAGAGGAAGACTTTGTTGAATGGGAGTAAGTAGCATAAAATAAAGAACAATCCCTAAACACTGAGTTAAATACTAGGATTACAGTTTTTCTCATTTGCTAAGGCTCGCTAAATGCACAAAATTAAAGGCTCGCTAAATTTGCACAACTCTTCAATCAGCAATCGGTCCTCATCCATCTATGAAAGATGCCACCTCTATGTTGCTATTTGCAAGCATGGATCAAAGAGGCCATAGGACGGAGAGGAGGAGGAAGAGGAGGCAGAGGGGAGGAGAAGGAGAGGGAGGAGGAGGGAGAGGAGAAGAGGAGAAGGAGGAGGAGAAGGAGGAGGAGGAAGAGAGGAGGAGGAGAAGGAGGAGGAGGAGGGAAGGGAGGAGGAGGAGAAGGAGGAGGAGAAGGAGGAGGAGGAAGGAGGAGGAAGAGGAGGAGAAGAGGAGGAGAGAGGAGAGAGGGAGGAGGAGAAGGAGGAAGGAGAAGGAGGAGGAGAAGGAGGAGGAGAGAGGAAAGGGAGGAGGAGGAGGAGGAGAAGGAGAAGGAGGGGAGGAGGAGAGAGGAGGAGGAGGAGGAGGAAGAGGAGGAAGGAGAGAGGAGAGGAGGGGAGGAGAAGGGAGCGAGAGGAGGAGGAGGGAGGGAGGAGGAGGGAGGAGAGGAGGAGGAGAGGAGGAGGAGGAGGAGGAGAAGGAGGAGGAGGAGGAGGAAGGGAGGAGGGAAGAGGAGCAAGGAGGAGTAAGAGGCCATGGCAGAGGGGGAGGAGGAGAGGAAGGAGGAGTGGAGGAGGAGGGAGGAGGGGAGGAGGCAGAGGAGGAGAAGAGGAGCAAGAGTGAGAGAGCATGAGAGGAAAGAGGAGGAAGAGAGAGGAAGAAGGCAGCGGAGGGGCCAGTAGTCGAAGATGAGCGTAGAAGAAGGGAGTGAGCAAGGAGAGGCCAGGAAGGAGTGAGAAGGAGGAAGGTGAGGGAAAGGGGGAGGAGAGGAGGAGAGGAGGAGGAGGAGGAGGAGAGAGAGGAGCAAGGAGTTAAGAGGCCATGGCAGAGGGGCCAGAGGAAGAGGAGTTTGTATGCGTGGTGGAGGAGCTGCAGCAGCAAGAGACGAAATCGAGCTGAAGTTTCAATTGAAATCTATAAACATGAAATTTTCAAATGAAAAACATTTCTCGACATGTCATCAATCATAGCTTGTCCTTTAGAGGCTGGACAAAGGGTCCAGCCATTCTGAGTCGGAGCACTTGTGGCATCTATTGTCAGGCTTTTTCAGAATTAACAGGTAATTGACAGTGTTACTGTAATGTATACCACTATTTCAGCTTTATGTATTGCCCTGTTAGCACAACAAACTGTGTATACAGTAATGCAGATCTTTTATCAATCCCATTTATGTGACTGTCATATAGTAATGTAAATTTTGACATGCTTTTTGCTTTTTACTTTATAGAATCCACACATTATATATATATATATTATTATTTTTTTTAAGGTATTTCCGTATTTCCACCCATGAGTTTCATTTGGTAGCTTTTCTTTTCCAGTATCCATTTGAGTTTGTAGTATCATTTCATATTGATGCTGTATTTTGTATTTTGTTGTCCATTGTGTAATGATTGATTGAAAGAATAATTAATTTGACCACAAGTTGTGTTGTTTGATGGAATATTTGCTTATGTTACATGTGTTTAATGTTTTGTGAGTGTTAGAGCATTTTGCTAAAAAATGAGTCATTTTGGCCATTGAGCTTTAGTTTTATCCTATGTGTTAACTGTTTGAAAATGTGATGTCAGAGTGGGCAATGTGTTTAAGCAATCGAGAAAAACTGTAATTACGCTCGTTTAATACTGCATTTGTATTCTTACACTTGCCTTTTCACCTCAAGAACACATTCATAGACGTAGTAGTTTTTATAATGTACAAACTGTATATTCTCTCCTCTTGCACTAACCTACCCATCACACACACCAAACTAACATTTAATTACTTTATTTTTAATCAGATTTACAACTGAGGACGTCCTAAAGGCAGGTTTTTGGACACACACGCACACACACACACACACGCACGCACGCACGCACGCACACACACACACACACACACACACACAAACACACACACACACACACACACACACACACACACACACACCACACACACACACACACACACACACACAGAGAGAGACAGGGTGGTGGGCTGTGATCACACGTGCGCATGCGCAGTGGACTCTCCTCTGCAGCGCAGAGCATCTAGCGACGCTTCCCAGGCAACGCGCGCGTGCATCTCCTCCGCGTCCGTCGCACAACACACAGCGTGATGATGATGATGATGGTGATGATGATGATGATGCGCGTTAACGCCGTGTAACGCCGAATAGCTCATCGGAAACCACGACCGCGTAACAGAAGATCTACCCAACTACAATTATTGGTAAGTAAATGCCAATTACGCGCAATTCAAGAGTGTGTTTTCACATACTTGTGTCATAATGACTTGAATGCAAGACTCGTAGATGTAACGGTGCTTTAATATTGGCTTTAGAATAAGCTGACAGATCGAAAATAATAATGACTGCTGCCATTTCATTAATATTCCCATTTAAATTCACCTGTTATCGCATCACATGCCAGCACAGTGCTCTGGGGGATGACGTCATGCGCGACCCCGCGTTATGGATGATGAGTGACGTCATGGTAATCAACAGCCATTCTATTGAGAGTCAATAGATCATGGAAATCTGAACTTTGATATTATGAGAATTTAAAATAGCCACAAATGATGGAGCTTTGAAATAAATAGAGCTCAGATTGTTTGATGAGAAATGCCTGAGTTCACATTGTCTTCTTATATATATCTTGAGCATATTTTAAACATTGTTGAGTCACTTCTGAATCTCTAGAGGATATTTTTGTCTTATTTCAAGGTGAAAAAATACAAAATGAAATTCTTTGTGAAGCAGTCATGTCAGACTGATGCGTACCCTTATTAATGACTAATGACTCATTTATTGACTCATACTTGTTTGTTGAAACGCGTTCCAGTATCAAAAATAAGTAAATCCTGCTTGATTGATTCACTTCTGCACTGATGAACATTTGAGACATTAAGACGCTCAATAGTCAGTTTGAATAGTTTGAATTAGAAGAGTGCACACAGAATCATGTATTGTCTGATTATAGTGTAGTTAACCCCTCTCTGTAACTGTATGAACACTGCTGTCTTCACCGCTAAATATGATGATTTTATTGTTTTTTGCGTACAAGTAATGACTGGGATTTGGAAATGAGGTACTGTATAATGGGGTTTCGGCATTTCCTTGTTTTCTAGAATATCCCTTTATCCCGAGGCTTAACCCTGGGTGTCCTGTTCCCACAGATCTGAGATGGGAACGCAGAGTTTGATTACGTAAACGTGTCTCTCCACCAGTATAGCTGAGGCGTTGCCATGGTTTCCTCTCACCAGGACCATAGAGACAGACTGAGTGTTTACACTGAGGCGGGAGAGATCATTCAGCTGCAAAGAGACATAACTTTACTTTTTATAAGTCTCCAGTCACAAATCCTGTTTTATTTCTTTTTATATAAGGCAGATACAGTACGTAATGCAACACTATTTTTTTTTCTATATTCGTTTTTTAATTTGATTCACACATTTCTTGATAGTTTTTTGTATTTATTTCATTCTATATTCTGTTATGCATCTGTAATTCTTTGCCGGGTCTGTTTGCACTGTGAGTCGAGGAACATCACTGTGTATGAATGTGACACTTATATGAACCTCGAAACACGTACCAGATCATTTTCCTAATAGGATTTCATGATGTGCTAATTAAAACCTTATTCTTGTAAATGGAAGAATAAATGACCTGGATGATCCTGAATTTAGAGATGTAACTTGAAATCTGCGCTGCATCCAATATCATATACTTCATATACTCGAAAAATTAGAATATCGTGCAAAAGTTATAATTTTGATGATGATTATGGAATACAGTTTATGAAAACCCCAAATTAAAAATCTCAGAAAATTACAATATTACATGAAATCAATAAAAAAAAGGATTTTAAATACAGAAATGTCGGCCGTCTGAAAAGTATAATCATGCATATGTATATAGTTATATATACTAAATATATTAGTTTCACCTTTTAATTTGAATTACTAAAATACATGTTGCACGATATTCAAATTTTTCGGGTTTCACTTGTAAAGTATGTGTGTAACAGTACGTTTTCGTCACGTTCGGTTCATACAGTCAGACGACGAATACAGTCACAGGCGATACACACTTCAATCCAGAAGTGCACGAGTGGTAATGAAGTTTTGTTTTTCATTATTCTATTTATTGTGTACCGCTACATCCCAAATATACAGTAAGCGGAAAACAGTATGTGACAAAAGAATTATTGTGAGAATTATTTGAGGTTACTTTAAAATCTCTTGCGACATTGTTGAGATCTCACCTGAAACTTGTGAGTTTTGTATCTGGATGATGCAAACACTTTTTATGACATAATTCTGAGTATTGTTTGAATACCAATAGCAAATTCTTCTTTGAGGATAGATGTGTGTATCGTTGAATGAGATCACAGTGTCATGAGCGCCACAGATCGAGGTTCCCCTTCAGGATGTTTATGTGCACATCTTGTTGGATGATTATCACAATTACAACAGCTGCACAGAGGGCTCACAGCCTCAGGGAGCATTGTGGCCTATTTAAAAGAACATATACATAAATATATATGTATATTCTTTTTTTTTTTTGGGGGGGGGGGGGGGGGGTGGCAAAAACAGTAGAAAGCTAAGCCTGAAAACAGAGTATGCGATTAGAGTAGCATTACAAAGAGATTGTCCCTGACACACAGACTAGCTCTAGTACTCACCGGAGCATGAGAGGGGCCTCGGTTGGTTGTCATGGAAATGGCCATAGGCTTCAAGGCAAACTGTCTGTCTGAGTGAACCCATAAGACATAAAGTGGCTGTATGCATTGCAGTACACGAGGGGGCCAACGAAATCCCTAAATGGCTAAACACTAAGCTTTTAATTGTCTTAACCACAAATAATTGGTCATGAAATTAGCAATATTTAAGCAAATGCACTACATAAAAAGTCATTGCCGTCTCAGAAAAACATCAAAGACATAATTACGTTTTTGGCTGATTTTGGGAAGTTTAATGGTGATCGCTGCTGCTTTTATGGCTGCTGCTGTTATTGCTGCTGATTTTATTGCTGCTGCTGTTGCTTTTATTGCTGCTGCTGTTATTGCTGCTGCTGCTGCTGTTATTGCTGCTGCTGTTATTGCTGCTGCTGCTGCTGCTGCTGTTATTGCTGCTGCTGTTATTGCTGCTGCTGTTATTGCTGCTGCTGTTATTGCTGCTGCTGGCTGTGCTGCTGTTATTGCTGCTGCTGTTATTGCTGCTGCTGTTATTGCTGCTGCTGTTATTGCTGCTGCTGCTGCTGCTGCTGTTATTGCTGCTGCTGCTGCTGTTATTGCTGCTGCTGTTATTGCTGCTGCTGTTATTGCTGCTGCTGTTATTGCTGCTGCTGCTGCTGCTGCTGTTATTGCTGCTGCTGCTGCTGTTATTGCTGCTGCTGTTATTGCTGCTGCTGCTGCTGCTGTTATTGCTGCGGCTGCTGCTGCTTTTATTACTGCTGCTGCTGTTATTGCTGCGGCTGCTGCTGCTTTTATTGCTGCTGCTGTTATTGCTGCTGCTGCTTTTATTGCTGCTGTTATTGCTGCTGCTGTTATTGCTGAGGCTGCTGCTGCTTTTATTGCTGCTGCTGTTATTGCTGCTGTTATTGCTGCTGCTGCTTTTATTGCTGCTGCTGCTGCTGTTATTGCTGCTTTTATTGCTGCTTGCTGCTGCTGTTATTGCTGCTGCTGTTATTGCTGCTGTTATTGCTGCTGCTGCTGTTATTGCTGCTGCTGCTGTTATTGCTGCTTTTATTGCTGCTGCTGCTGCTGCTGTTATTGCTGCTGCTGTTATTGCTGCTGCTGCTGTTATTGCTGCTGCTGCTGCTGCTGCTGTTATTGCTGCTTTTATTGCTGCTGCTGCTGCTGTTATTGCTGCTGCTGTTATTGCTGCTGCTGCTGCTGCTGTTATTGCTGCTGCTGTTATTGCTGCTGCTGCTGCTGCTGTTATTGCTGCGGCTGCTGCAGCTTTTATTGCTGCTGCTGTTATTGCTGCTGCTGCTTTTATTGCTGCTGCTGCTGTTATTGCTGCTTTTATTGCTGCTGCTGCTGCTGCTGTTATTGCTGCTTTTATTGCTGCTGCTGCTGCTGCTGCTGCTTTTATTGCTGCTGCTGTTATTGCTGCTGTTATTGCTGCTGCTGCTTTTATTGCTGCTGTTATTGCTGCTGTTATTGCTGCTGCTGCTTTTACCCATACGGAAATGTAATATATGTACACATATGAAATATACATATATTACATATATCCACATAGAAAGTGAAAACATATATGTAGCCTACATATATCTGGCCATATATAAAACCTATTAGAAAATGGAACAATTTCATATATTGACATATAAAACTAGCCCATATATTTTATGTATGTATAATACAGTCTTTTATGTGTGATATTGGAACAATGCTCCAACTTTCATTATCCGTTTCTTCTTTCCACTCGACAAGAGCGAACATTCTTCATCCGTTGGTCTCTGAATGTGCGTAATTTGGCGGTCTTTTGATTGCGTTTGAATGACTTGTTCAAAGTTCAAACAAGGAATGAATTAATAAGGAACCATAAGCATGTAAAATGTATGTATGTTGTTTAAATAAATTGGCATATATAAATTAAACATATTGGTGAAATATATGGTTATAACATACAATATTATATAAACAATAATCATATATATTGTATTAATATATGTCAATATACTCATTTAATATGGACAATTTATATATGTTATAAACCTATATCAACATATATCTAGATATAATTATATATGTGATAGTAATATATTGTCTTATATTTAGCATATATGACAGCATCACTTGCGATATAGGGACATATATGTCATATATTACATTTCCGTATGGGTATTGCTGCTTTTATTGCTGCTGCTGCTGCTGCTGCTGCTGCTGTTATTGCTGCTTTTATTGCTGCTGCTGCTGCTGCTGCTGCTGCTGCTGCTGTTATTGCTGCTGCTGCTGCTGTTATTGCTGCTGCTGCTGTTATTGCTGCTTTTATTGCTGCTGCTGCTGCTGTTATTGCTGCTGCTGTTATTGCTGCTGCTGCTTTTATTGCTGCTGCTGCTTTTATTGCTGCTGCTGCTGTTATTGCTGCTTTTATTGCGCTGCTGCTGCTGCTGTTATTGCTGCTTTTATTGCTGCTGCTGCTGCTTTATTGCTGCTGCGTTCTGTTATTGCTGCTGTGTTATTGCTGCTTGTTATTGCTGCTGTTATTGCTGCTGCTGCTTTTATTGCTACTGTTATTGCTGCTGCTATGCTGCTGCTGCTTATTGCTTTTATTGCTGCTGCTGCTGCATTGCTCTGTGCGTGCTTTTATTGCTGCTGCTGCTGCTGCTGCTGCTTTTATTGCTGCTGCTGTTATTGCTGCTGCTTTTATTGCTGCTGCTGCTGCTGCTGTGTATTGCTGCTGCTGCTGCTGCTTTTATTGCTCCTGCTGCTGCTTTTATTGCTGCTGCTGCCGCTTTTATTGCTGCTACTGCTGTTATTGCTGCTGCTGTTATTGCTGCTGCTGCTGTTATTGCTGCTGCTGTTATTGCTGCTGCTGCTTTTATTGCTCCTGCTGCTGCTTTTATTGCTGCTGCTGTTATTGCTGCTGCTGCTGCTGCTGTTATTGCTGCTGCTGCTTTTATTGCTGCTGCTGCTGTTATTGCTGCTGTTATTGCTGCTGCTACTGCTTTTATTGCTCCTGCTGCTGCTTTTATTGCTGCTGCTGTTGTTATTGCTGCTGCTTTTATTGCTGCTGCTGTTATTGCTGCTGCTGCTGCTGCTGTTATTGCTGCTGCTGTTATTGCTGCTGCTGTTATTGCTGCTGCTGCTGCTGCTGCTTTATTGCTACTGCTGCTATTGCTGCTGCTGCTGCTGCTTTTATTGGGTGCTGCTGCTGCTGCTTTTATGTGCTGCTGCTGCGCTGCTGCTGCTAGCTGCTGCTGTTATTGCTGCTGCTGTTATTGCTGCTGCTTTTATTGCTGCTGCTTGTTATTGCTGCTGCTGCTTTTATTGCTCCTGCTGCTGCTTTTATTGCTGTCCAGGTGAAGCGAGGCGTCTTCCAGTAGGAGAGAGAAAGTCACAGTAAAGTGTCTGACGCTTAGTGGCCACAAGGGGGCCTTTTTTACAGCTGCTGCTGCTGTTATTGCTGCTGCTGCTGTTATTGCTGCTGCTATTGCTGCTGCTGGCTGTTATTGCTGGCTGCTATTGCTGCTGCTGCTGTTATTGCTGCTGCTGCTGCTGTTATTGCTGCTGCTGCTGCTGTTATTGCATGCTGCTGCTGCTGTTATTGTCTGCTGCTGCTTAGCGCTGCTTGTTATTGCTGCTGCTGCTGTTATTGCTGCTGCTGCTTTTATTGCTGCTGCTGCTGCTGTTATTGCGCTGCTGCTGTTATTGCTTGCTGCTGCTGCTGCTGCTGTTATTGCTGCTGCTGCTGTTATTGCTGGCTGCTGCTGCTGTGCTGTTATTGCTTGTCGCTGCTGCTTTATTGCTGCTGCTGCTGCTTGTTATTGCTGCTGCTGCTGGTTTATTGCTGCTGCTGCTGTTATTGGCTGCTGCTACTGTTATCTGCTGCTGCTGGCTGCATTGCTTGTGCCTGGCTGCTTTTATTGCTGCTGCTGTTATTTCTGCTGCTGCTGTTATTGTTCTGCTGCTGCTACAACAAATGCTGGCCAGTATTTGAAGGTTGAACAGCAAGCTCATTGGCTATTGATACAGCAGGAACCAATCAGCTGTGCCTTATATAGAATTATGTGATTGCAAGCAAATTGAGTTAAGGACCTATCATCCTGCTCATCTAGAGTCATGACAGAACTTTGTAACTCTACCACAGTAAAGAATGAAGGAAGAGTTGTCGTGTGTGGGGAGCCTTTTTAGCTGCTGGTATTGGTGAGTGCTTCACTGTGAAAAGTAATTTAATCCTTTGGTGTACAGGGGAATATTGCAGAATGGCTTGCTTCCAAATCAAAAGTTGTTTTCGAAACAGGGAATGATCAGATGTTTTTTTTCAACAAGACAATGTTCCTGCACACACTGCAAAAACAAGCAAGGAGTGGCTTGAAAACAAGTCCATCTGGCTCATGTTTTGGCCTGGGGGTCAGAGTCCAGATTTGAACACTATAGTGAATATTTGGTCTCACATTAAACTCAAACGAACTGGGAGACATTTTTCAACTACTTATGAACTGTTTGAAGCTATTAACATTGAGTGGAACAACACTAGCTCTTCTTCCTGTAAAAACCTGTCTGCAAGTTGAGTTAGGCTAAGCTACTTTATCTACAGTATTTGTACAATTCTTGCTAATTTCCTGACCAATGATTTGTGATTAAAATGGTTAAGACCATTAAAAGGCCACTAAATATTTTGGCTTGGCCCTTTTTTTCTGTTTGCCTAGGAGTGTATTTTGACAAAAAAAAAAATCTTGTGTTTGAGATATATTTTCCTTTTAAATGTCAGCCGAATGTGAAAAAGCCTTTCGCTCGGCTGATCGTGTGCTTAATAGGATAACAGGATCTGATTTACAAAATGGATTTTCAAATGCAAAGATAAGGTACAGTCTTTAAAACCTTTCTCTGCAGCTACAAAATACGTGAAACACTGAATCCATGTAGCAACAGTAATGGCATTAACTGGCTTAATTTAAAACACTGGCTTTTGAGACATTGATTAGGACATTTTTGTAATCAGTTATAATGGCTACTAATACTCAATGCTTTAGATTACCAACGTACATATGATCTCTCAACGGGCGTGGAGTGCGTTTACAGAGATCGACTTTTCTGTCATTAATTGTCAGCACAATAAGATACATGTTTTTATTTCTTCCCCAATTAGAATTGGCTCTATTATGCATTATGCTAGCAAAACCCTACTATAGCACACTTATACTTGTTATTTATCTATAACGTTTCACAGGACTATATTATGTTGTTAATTTTGTGATCCTACTTGATTTATAAATGGGACTTCTCTGCCTGTGTACATGACAGTTATTGGTTCAGTAAATTATACTTTTTGATGATATGCCAGTCTGTAATCAACAACCCACTTACCGTCTGTTTGTTAGTTTGCATCAAGTCAGGCAATATCTTGTGATTGTAGTGTTGTTTTTCTATTTATTTGTACAATCATGCCATTTTGAATCTTTTTAGTTGTGTTTCCATCTTTCAATAAACTAGCCAATAGTAAGGTGTACCAAGCCAATTTACATTTTGAGCTATAAATGTAATGAGTTGCTCTTATATAAGTTTCTCCATTTACAATTAACAATAACATATTTGGAAAATATTTCTGGCAATATGTTTTCTGAAATATTGGCTAAAATTTCAAATAAATCAAATTGATTAACAAATAATCTAGCTAGACTTAAATAAACAAAAATAAACAAAACAAGCTTTAGCGCAGTAACAAACTAAGGAGAACTGAACAGAACAAAACTACCCCTTAAATGAGACAACAAACAGGTATTTATCACAGGCGGTGATCTCACTTAAACAAGACAGGGAAAAGCATACAATCAACACTTTATAAATCAACAAATTATTTACAAGTTAACTAATCAAGGTAAATAGAGTAACAAAACAAACAATATAAGAATACAACCAACAAATGTTAATAAAAATAAATTGTAACCAATCAAAAATATAAATCTCATTTTCTTCACCCCCCCATGACACAGCATCCAGTTGGTATCGGCCAGCGGAACGCTCAGACCACAAATATTCACTGCTGCACGCGCCTCAGCCTTTTGTCAGTCAAGGCCGCGATGACAGAAAGACGCACACCTGCAGCCAACGCCATTCATCCAACCTCCATGCCACGGTAACTTAAACTCAAATAGAAACAAGGATAAGGAAACAGACATAGTACAACGCAAGCCAGTAAGTGTGCCCTCCAAACCAACAAACGAAGTACTAACATGTATAAATAAAGCTTGTACTAACATGTATAAATAAAGCTTTTACAACTTTATCAAACGAAATCTGTGTAGTGATTTTACACCTGAACCTTAAATCCTATACTATATTAAACTCAAACATAACTGAATGATAAGAGAAAGAAAATAACTATCAGTCTGTAAATAAATATATGTATCGTGAATGACTGCGCATCTGTTACCCTTATTGATGTGTGGCCACAGGTTCGGCCGTCACACACCCCCTCCCTTCAGGCATCTCGTGGATACAACGAGAGAAGTAGTCAGCGGTCACATTAGACTTGCCAGGAACATGTTGGACAGTGAACCGGAAAGGCTGCATAGCCAGATACCACCGTGTGATCCTCCCATTCGTATCTTTCATCCTTTCCAACCATTGGAGAGCTTTATGGTCTGTTTCCAACTTGAACTCCCTTCCCAGTAGGTAGTATCTCAAGGAGTCTAGGGCCCACTTAACTGCCAAACATTCCTTCTCTATTGTCGAATAGCGGACTTCCCTTGGAAAGAGTTTGCGGCTTATGAAAGCCACAGGCCGTCGCTCACCAGGTGGTCCCTGCAACAGCACCGCCCCTATGCCCCTCTCGGAGGCATCCGTCTGCACAATAAATTCTTGATCAAAGTCTGGACTGTACAGCACAGCATTGTCTCTTAACGCCGATTGAATATCTCGAAAGGCCGTCATCCTTTCTTCGGACCACTTGCATTGACTTGGACATCGGACCCCCACCATATCGGTCAACAGGGCAGCCCTGCTAGAGAAGTGAGGGATAAAACGATTATAAAATCCCGCCATTCCCAAAAAGGACCGGAGTTCCTTACGTGTCTGTGGAATGGGAGATTCCTCTAACGCCTGGACCTTTTTGACTTGTGGTCGCACTACCCCGTTGCCAATGACAAAGCCCAGGTATTCGGTTTCCGTCCTGGCTACAGCACACTTGGCAGGGTTCACTGTGAGGCCTGCTTCTTGAAGACGCTGTAAAACCTCTTGAAGGTGTTGAACATGCTCCTCCCAGGTAGTACTGTAGATGACTATGTCATCCAAATAAGCTGCAGCAAAAGTTAGCCCATGTAACACCTCATCAATAAGTCTCTGAAAGGTAGCCGGCGCCCCATGCAGGCCAAAGGGTAAAACCCGGAAATGGAATAGCCCCATGGCGTCCTAAATGCTGTTAAAGGACGGGCTTGTTGTGTCAGTGGTATCTGCCAATACCCTTTTGACAAATCGATGGTCGTCAGGTATTTGGCTTTGCCCAGTCGATCAATCAAGGCATCTATACGGGGAGTAGGGTATGAGTCAAACTGTGATACAGAATTCAAGTACCGGAAGTCAATACAAAATCGGATACTCCCGTCCTTTTTCGGTACCAGGACCACCGGATGACACCACTCGCTTTTAGAGGGTTCAATAATTCCCAGCCTCAGCATCAAGTTCACTTCCTCCTTCAAGTCCTCTTGGAGTCTCTCAGGTATTCTGTAACTCCTACGTCTAACAGCTGCATCAGGTTTTAATATCACATCATGTTGTATCAAAGATGTCAAACCAGGATATTCTGAGAAGGTCTCTGGGGTACATAGAGCTCTCACTTGGGATTGCTGATCTTCAGGCAGATGCTCCAGATTAATATTTCCCACTACTGGTCGAGGCAAGTACTGGTCTTCCCATTCCTCCTCCTCCTTCACATGCCGAATCATCATCACTTGCGCTCTCTGCTCAGGTCGGGATACCCACTTCTTTAAAAGGTTTACATGAAGTACTCGGCTAGCACGATCTTGCCCTGGAATAGCCACTTCATACGTGGTGGGACCTAGCTGGTTCTTGATCTCGAAGGGGCCCTGCCACTTGGCCAACAGTTTACTCTCCTGACTTGGCAGCATCACAAGTACATTTTCTCCAACCGCAAAGCCTCTTTCCCGTGCCGATTGGTCGTACCATGTTTTTTGGTACCTCTGGGCCTCCATCAGATGGGTTTGAGCCAAAGTCCTCATTTTCTCCAGACGTTCCCTCATCTGCACGACATAAGACACAATGTTAATAGGCTCACTCTTACCATGGTCTCCTGCCCAGACTTCTTTAAGTAGTGTCAGAGGTCCCGAACTTCATGTCCGTATAAGAGCTCAAACGGAGAAAACCCGGTAGAAGCCTGGGGTACTTCTCTATAAGCAAAAAGAAGATACGGGAGCCATTGGTCCCAGTCCCGGCCAGTCTCACCAACGAATTTCCGCAGCATTTGTTTCAATGTCTGATTAAATCGTTCTGTGAGTCCATCAGTTTGAGGATGGTAAGGTGTTGTACGCAAACTTTTAATACCCAGCAACCGGTAGACCTGTTTCAGGAGATTGGACATGAAATTGGTCCCTTGGTCAGTGAGAATTTCAGCTGGCAGCCCGACTCTGGAAAAGAACTGGACTAAACAAGTTGCAACATATTTGGCTTTGACAGACTTTAAAGGAAAACCTCTGGGTACCTCGTAGCATAATCGGTGATCACCAGTAGAAACCGGTTTCCGCACCGCTCTTTTCCACAGGGCCAACGACATCCATGCCCAGCCGTTCGAATGGTGTACTGATTACGGGAAGGGGCTGGAGAGGCACTCTTGAGGGACGGTTGATGGATACTTTTTGACAATCAGGGCAACTTTTACAGTACTGGGCAACATCCCCTTCCAAACCGGGCCAATAAAAGTGTCTTTTAATACGTGCAATGGTTTTCTTTTTC
This sequence comes from Chrosomus eos, assembly GCA_036326025.1. Lineage (NCBI taxonomy): Eukaryota > Metazoa > Chordata > Actinopteri > Cypriniformes > Leuciscidae > Chrosomus > Chrosomus eos. The sequence continues at coordinate 37,634,558 of CM070834.1, read as the reverse complement.
CCTAGGTGACCAGCCCAGGGAATGGAATGGCTCAGGTGAAGGACAACTCTCGAGTATCCTGTGGAACCACCAGCTGTTTTACCAGTCCGATCTGGCGGTAGAGTATACCCTGGTCAAATACAAAACGTTCATCCTTGTCAGTAGTGGGTACTTCTCCTGTGATCTCCTGGTTTGCTTTCTGTAGGCAAACGGCAAGACTACCATCTTTTTGCTGTAATGCAATTATGTTAGTAGGCAGCGGGACATGTGGGGTTAGATTGCATGTGCTCTTTACGGGCAATTGGGAGGCATTATACTCAAGCTTTGCTCGTCTCTTTTGACGTCTAGATTTCCTTGATTTCGGGACACCCACCTCTAAATCTACGTCATAAAAGGGCAATGTCGAAAGAGTCTGTATCGCTTCTTCTGGCTGCTTTGCCATGGCCCTTGTTAGTACTATGTTGCACTGCTGCGAGGGCTTGACCAAATCTAGGAGTACTGGTAAATCACGACCAAGAACCACAGGATACGGAAGATTCTCTGCTACCCCTACTTCTAACAGATAGGTTTGACCTTCAACCCCAATATATAGGTCTGCAGTGGGCATCATTCTTTCCTCCCCATGTACGCAGCAGATGGGTAATTTATTATAGGCCCTAATTAAGGATGGAGCCACAAATTTCCTGTTCACCAGGGTCTGGTCACTCCAGTATCGACTAGGGCCTTCAGTTCTTTACCGTTTACGGTCACAGTCTTAATCGGCAACAGTACACTTGATTTGTTTATCTTCGCTACGCTGCCTCTGGGGACATAACATAGGTTAGTTAGTTTAGCTGCGTTTTGTGGGCAGACTGGCCTGGTGTGTCCCTCTTGTCCGCATTGGAAACAAACGACTGGTCCTCTTGAAATGTTATACCGTCTACCTTCTGGAAAATCTCCCTTAGGAAAATTACCCACCCCAGGCACCGGTTTCTGATGGAACGGGGCCCGTCGGGAGTCACTACCAGTTGTCCAATTCCACGGTTGATTCTTCTTCTTGCAGCCACAAAGACATCCGCCAATGACGCGGCATCCGCTGCGGTCCTAGGGTCCCGTTCCCGGACCCAGACCTGGAGTTCAGGGGAAAGCATACGAAGATACTGTTCTAGAATGATCATTTCACCCACCTCTTCAATGGTTTTCTCCCGGGGTCTAATCCACTTGCCATAGAGTTCCTTCAGCCTTATGTACAGTTCTTTTGGGCTCTCGGATGGATGGACATCTAAGGAGCGAAACCTCTGTCTATAAGTCTCTGCACTGATATCATATTTAATGAGGATGGCTGCCTTAACCTTCTCATACTCGATTACAATCATCCAAATCCATATTAACATAGGCAGCCCGTGCTTTTCCAGTCAATAACGGAATCAAATGAAAAGTCCAATCGGCCTTGGGCCACCGACAAGCTGTGGCAATTCGCTCAAAAGTTATTAAAAATGCTCTATATCATCAGAGTCAGCCAACTTTTCTAGTCGAGGTTCACGAGGCCACGTTGGTCCAGAATAATCAACAATAGGGTCAGCATCCCTTGTGTGGGAGGTAAACTGGTGAGGAGAACGTCGGGTCCCAGGATCTGCATCTCCACCCTGGCCGTCAAGATAATCTAAATCAGTCGGGCGTGGCTCAGGAGTAAAGGAGGTACGAGCCTGAACCTCAGTCTGTAATAAGCCGAATTGATGTTGGAGAGCTCTGAATCGTCGCTCCTGTTCTCCATACTCCTGCTTCCTTGCGACCTCCCGGGCATCCATTTTCGCCATATGGGCTCGAAACAGGCCAGTCAAATCACCCAATGATGGTTCTCTACTTGCCACCTCCTTTTCCCCATCAAACACCTCTTCATCTATAGTCCTCTCCTCATCTCTTTCTTCCCGCTCAGTTAGAGCAAGCTTAGACCCTCCTTTCTTTGGCGGTCGACTCATAACTCCTCAAAAAAATTATAATTAAACAAGAGGAGAAACCTGTGTCCTCTACTGGCTTATCCCACCGCTGCCACCATATGTCAGATATAGCCAAGTAGTAAGGCACAAGGACACAGGATTTCCAACAAAAATGGGTTTTATTTTACCCAAAAATAAGAAAAAGGTCCTGATTAAAGGATACAAAATAAATCAACTTGATCTAACAAATAATCTAGCTAGACTTAAATAAACAAAAATAAACAAAACAAGCTTTAGCGCAGTAACAAACTAAGGAGAACTGAACAGAACAAAACTACCCCTTAAATGAGACAACAAACAGGTATTTATCACAGGCGGTGATCTCACTTAAACAAGACAGGGAAAAGCATACAATCAACACTTTATAAATCAACAAATTATTTACAAGTTAACTAATCAAGGTAAATAGAGTAACAAAACAAACAATATAAGAATACAACCCAACAAATGTTAATAAAAATAAATTGTAACCAATCAAAAAATATAAATCTCATTTTCTTCACCCCCCATGACACAGCATCCAGTTGGTATCGGCCAGCGGAACGCTCAGACCACAAATATTCACTGCTGCACGCGCCTCAGCCTTTTGTCAGTCAAGGCCGCGATGACAGAAAGACGCACACCTGCAGCCAACGCCATTCATCCAACCTCCATGCCACGGTAACTTAAACTCAAATAGAAAACAAGGATAAGGAAACAGACATAGTACAACGCAAGCCAGTAAGTGTGCCCTCCAAACCAACAAACGAAGTACTAACATGTATAAATAAAGCTTGTACTAACATGTATAAATAAAGCTTTTACAACTTTATCAAACGAAATCTGTGTAGTGATTTTACACCTGAACCTTAAATCCTATACTATATTAAACTCAACATAACTGAATGATAAGAGAAAGAAAATAACTATCAGTCTGTAAATAAATATATGTATCGTGAATGACTGCGCATCTGTTACCCTTATTGATGTGTGGCCACAGGTTCGGCCGTCACATTGTGTATTCCACAATCCAATCCAAATTTACATTTTTGAGCTAGTAAATGTAAAGCCTGATGTATGTTTGCCAATACTCACCTATAGTGCAAGTTGTCTCTCCATTTACAATTAACACACTAAACATATTTTGGAAATTATTAATTAATCATGGCAAGATTAATTGGCTGAATTTATTTATTGGCTGTAAATATTGGCTGAAAATTTTCATGAATTAGTAAGATATGGTTAACATATAAATATATGTACTGTATATCAAACTATATCAGTATACTACTTTAAAGCACAACAAAAGATAGGTAAAACAGCCTAATTATTTAAAATGTAATTTAAAGTAAACATTTAATTTGACATTATTACAAAGTGCACTTTTAAAAAAGTGTCATGAAAGTGTTGTCTTTAAAGACACTTAAGTGGCCTTTGACTTTGTTAATATTATTTGCAGGTACGTTTCTTTAAAATATGCTTTTTTAAGATTTGAAGTACACTACAAGTGCACATTCAATACAATTAAGGTTTTCTTTTACACAAGTGAGATCATATACAATTATTTTAGTTTGATGGCAACTCAGTCTGTGACACTCAAAAACACTCAAAAACATTTAGAAAAACGTTTACGAAATGCAAGAGCAACATAATCAATCATGGGGAACTGGTGTCATGATTCTAGTCTGTGTTTCCGTCTTGTTCTGTTCCCGAGTCTTGTTCCTGAGTCTATATGTAGTTTAAAGTTTATTTAATAAAAGAATGCTGCACGTGGATCCTGCTTCCTCCTCTGCTTCAACCGTGACAGAAGAACTGACCCTAACATGGATCCCGCAGATTGTCTCTTCCGCCTCCGCCAGAGCAACCGTCCGATGGAGGAATATGTGAAGGTTTTGTGAGCTTTGCCATGGGGTGGACTTTAATGAGGCTGTCTTAAAGGAGATGTTTGGCCATGGACTTAATAAGTTTCTTCATTTCTACACTCTAGTGCAATATATTGACTTTGCCCTTTTTATTGAGCGGTTCGTCATTTACTGTGGGCTTTGCGGATGAGGAACCCTGCAAGCTCACAGTATCCCTTAACCCTGAGCCAGTTCATGTCATGGCTACTTTGATGTTGGCAACTCCAGTACTCACACCGCGCGCTAGCACAGTCACGCCAGAGCCTCATCGGATCCGCCCCGTCATGGCCGCCAGTCCAGAGTCTCATCCGCCAAGACCCCCCTTACAGAGCCTCTTCACGTCAGTCCTGCCAAGCCAGAGACTGTTCACTCCAGGTCAGCAATGCCTGAGAGTTTGTCTCCGGCCAATATGGCCCGCGTCCCGAGAAGGCCGACTGTACTCCTGTGTCTTCGTACGAGATGCCCACCTCTGCTCCTGACCAGCCGGCGCCGCCCTCACCCCCAGCAGCGTCAGAAGCGTCGCATCCGCCATGGCCCCCAGAAGCGGCGCATCCGCCCTGGCCCCCAGAAGCGTCGCATCCGCCCTGGCCCCCAGAAGCGTCGCATCCGCCCTGGCCCCCAGAAGCGTCGCATCTGCCCTGGCCCCCCGAAGCACCAGAAGTGTCGCATCCGCCCTGGCCCCCAGAAGCATCAGAAGCGTTGCATGTGCCCTGGCCCCCATAAGCGTCGCATCTGCCCTGGTCCCCAGAAGCGTCAGAAGCGTCGCATCCGCCCTGGCCCCCAGAAGCGTCGCATCTGCCCTGGCCCCCAGAAGCACCAGAAGTGTCGCATCTGCCCTGGCCCCCAGAAGCGTCAGAAGCGTTGCATGTGCCCTGGCCCCCAGAAGCGTCAGAAGCATTGCATCCGCCCTGGCCCCCATAAGTGTCGCATCTGCCCTGGCCCCCAGAAGCGTCAGAAGCGTCGCATCCGCCCTGGCCCCCCGAAGCGTCAGAAGCGTCGCATCCGCCCTGGCCCCCAGAAGCGTCGCATCTGCCCTGGCCCCAGAAGTGTTGCATCTGCCCTGGCCCCCAGAAGCATCGCATCCACCCTGGCCCCCAGAAGCGTTGCATCTGCCCTGGCCCCCAGAAGCGCCAGAAGCATCGCATCCGCCCTGGCCCCAGAAGCGTCACATCTGCCCCCCAGAAGCTTAAGAAGCGTCGCATCTGCCCTGGCCCCAGAAGCTTCAGAAGCGTCGCATCCGCCCTGGCCCACAGAAGCGTCAGAAGCGTCGCATCAGCCCTGGCCCCCAGGAGTGTCAGAAGCGTCGCATCTGCCCTGGTCCCCAGGAGCATCAGAAGCGTCGCATCCGCCCTGGCCCCCAAGAGTGTCAGAAGCGGCGCAACCGCCCTGGACCCCAGGAGCATCAGAAGCGTCGCATCCGCCCTGGCCCCCAGAAGTGTCACATCTGCCCTGGCCCCCAGAAGTGTCGCATCTGCCCTGGCCCCCAGAAGTGTCGCATCTGCCCTGGCCCCCAGAAGCGTCGCATCTGCCCTGGCCCCCAGAAGTGTCGCATCTGCCCTGGCCCCCAGAAGTGTCGCATCTGCCCTGGCCCCCAGAAGCGTCGCATCTGCCCTGGCCCCCAGAAGTGTCGCATCTGCCCTGGCCCCCAGAAGTGTCGCATCTGCCCTGGCCCCCAGAAGCGTTGCATCTGCCCTGGCCCACAGAAGCTTCAGAAGCGTCGCATCTGCCCTGGCCCACAGAAGCTTCAGAAGCGTCGCATCCGCCCTGGCCCACAGAAGCGTCAGAAACGTTGCATCTGCCCTGGCCCCTAGAAGCGTCGCATCTGCCCTGGCCCCCAGAAGCACCAGAAGTGTCGCATCCGCCCTGGCCCCCAGAAGCGTCAGAAGCGTTGCATGTGCCCTGGCCCCCAGAAGCGTCAGAAGCGTTGCATCTGCCCTGGCCCCCAGAAGCGTCGCATCTGCCCTGGCCCCCAGAAACATCAGAAGCGTCACATCCGCACTGGCCCCCAGAAGCGTCAGAAGCGTGGCATCTGCCCTGGTCCCCAGAAGCGTCGCATCTGCCCTGGCCCCCAGAAGCGCCAGAAGTGTCGCATCCGCCCTGGCCCCCAGAAGCGTCAGAAGCGTTGCATGTGCCCTGGCCCCCAGAAGCGTCAGAAGCGTTGCATGTGCCCTGGCCCCCCCAGAAGCCGTTGCTAGAAGCGTCTGCATCTGCCCTGGCCCCCAGAAGCGTCAGAAGAGTTCGCATCGCCCTGGCCCCCAGAAGCGTCAGAAGCGTTGCATGTGCCCTGGCCCCCAGAAGCGTCGAACATCTGCCCTGGCCCCCAGAAGCCCCGGTCGCATCTGCCCTGGCCCCCAGAAGCGTCGCATCTGCCCTGGCCCCCAGAAGCGTCGCATCTGCCCTGGCCCCCAGAAGCGTTGCATCTGCCCTGGCCCCCAGAAGCGTCAGAAGCGTGGCATCTGCCCTGGTCCCCAGAAGCGTCAGAAGCGTGGCATCTGCCCTGGTCCCCAGAAACGTCGCATCCGCCCTGGACCCCAGAAGCGTTAGATCCACGATGGCCTTTTGGACAGCTTTATCCGCCCTGGCCGCCTGGACAACCTGCTACATGGACCTGGCCCTTACATACAAAAAACGGGAGGCCCCAAGACCGCCTCCGCTTCACCACCCTCCTGGACTGTTTCCTGAAGAGCGTCTGGAATCGCTCCTTAAGTGTGGGGGGGGGGGGGGGGGGGGGGGGGTTCTGTCATGATTCTAGTCTCCCCAGGTGTTTCCTATTGGCCACGCCCTCTTGTTATCTCGTTTAGCCTGACTGCCTCTGTATTTAAGCCCTGTGTCTAGTTTCAGTCTTTGTCAGTTCTTAATGTTGTAACGTTGCTTGTTCTGTTTCCTGAGTCTATATTTGTATAGTTTAATGTTAATTTTAATAAAAGAATGCTGCATGTGGATCCTGCTTCCTCCTCTGCTTCAACCTACCGTGACAACTGGCATCAGTGGGAACAAAACTGTAGGCAATAAAAGACTAAATATTGTAAGGGTTTTTGTTTTAGTTTGGTTTTCCCAGTTCTCATTCATCCCATTCGTTTTCTCCTGTGTATTAAGAGTATGTTTACACGACACGTTGATAACACTAAACACAGAAACGTTTTTCCTTTGTGTTTTAAGCTTACAGGGCGACAACATTGTCAAAACAATCCCCGTTTACACAGATGCACTAAAAACGACTAAAAATTATTTATGCCAGGCCAGTAGTTGGCTAATGTCACTTTGTAAAGAAACACTACCATGTATAGATTGAACATGTAATACGCATGCACATGATGTCACAGTTTTCACAAATTCCCTTTTTTGTAGTTTACACAGTTTTCACAGAGATAATAACGGTATTATTTTCAAAAACATCGGCAATCTTTGATTGCTACTTTGAAGGCATCTTGAGTAAAACAGCCCTATATTTAACAAAGCACAAACAAAAGACTGGAAGAGATGCGACCTGTTTTACAGAATACCGAAGCTTGTTGCGTATCTGCTGGTACTGTTACTTACTCCCACGTTGATCTCCTTTATTGATCCTCTTCGTCTCCCTCCTACATTGTTCTATTGTGTATCCTGTAAACAAAAACGTGAAGTCCTCAGCATTTCATCATTGTCCTGGAGTACATTTTAACAAATGAAGGATACTATATAATTTGAGACTGGATGTTTTACTGTTTGTATATAATTTAGGACATTTTCTCTCAGGATGACTGTTGACTAACTGATCCAGTTATACTCAGCTCTGGGTTGGTGTGTGTGAAGGGGAGCATCATTTATACTGTCAGTAAGGTTGATTCAGCAGTTTAAAGGGTTATTCACTGCTGGCGAAATGGGCTTTCAATAAAGCTTGGCTTGGCTAGTGTAGAAAGGCTAAACATTTTTTTAAATCAGTGCTGCCTGGCTAGAGAAAACAGAGGAAAAAGGCTGTTGTCTTCCCGTTTGCCAAATAGGTAGGAAAACTTCAACACCCATAATGCACTGGGCTTGTGCTGTCCAAGGCCACGCCCACCAGTCTGTTATTGATACGCTTACAAGAGTCAAATAGTCGGAAATACTTCTTAGCAAACTTTTAGTCATAATGGTGTCGATTTGTATTGTTTGAGTAAACATTTAGCGGGAGTGAGTTACTTTCGGTTTCCAGTGTCGTTTGAAGAATCGTAAATATGGAGAGAATGCTGCGACGGACAATCTGAATGCGAACCTATTCATGAATTACGATTTCTGTGTGAAAATGTTCGTACTTAGATTTTACATGAAAATATGCATGTATTGGTGGTTAGTGAATGAGACCCAGTGTTATGTGTGTTCCCACGACTGATAGATTTAATCCGACACTGACCTTAGTTAGATTATTTTGATTTGACTAATAGTCTGAAAGAACTCATTATGCAGAAAAAAATATAGTGATCAATTGTTTATTTAAGTCCCCATGTGGTGAAAATCAAGTTTTTAATATTGTTTATATGTCTATGTGGTGTTTTTAATATTAATTTACACATGGTTTCTCTTAAAACATAAGTCGACAGCATTGCTGAGTATTTTCTCCTTAAAACTGCAGTGAACCAAAGACAGTCTCAAAAACACGCTTTGAAATCGCTGGTGTTTCTGACGTCACAAACTACCTTGTAACCAATCAGATCAACGTGTGATCGTCAACCAGTGGATCTCTGAGAGAGTGAGTGAGTGGAGGCGGGGCTTATTTGCATATTCATAGAACCGTGAATATTAAATGATGCAAGGGTGTCGAGTTACATTCAAGATATTTTAAGGCATGAAGAAATATTTTTCAAGGAAAAAACGTTTAAATATGTAATTTTGGGGATCAAAGATGAGTTTTAAGGGATAAAATGATTGACTACAGCGGACTTTAATTACTTTGTAAGGCTGTAAGTATTAGGATTGGAGGTGAAAGTCTAAACATTATCTGTATGACGTTAGCTCACACCGTGTTGTGTAAAATGCTCTTCTGTGTCCTCACAGGTCAGTGTCTGTAGTTGAGGACAGCCATGCCTCTCGTAAAGAGGACGATCGAGCCCAAGCACCTGTGTCGGGGAGCGCTGCCTGACGGCGTGACCAATGAGCTGGAGTGCGTCACCAACAGCACACTGGCGGCCATTATCAAACAGCTGGGAGGACTCAGTACGTTTTCTCACTTCAACTGTTGACCCACAGTCATTTTAACCCTTCAATTATCAAATCGTAAAGGTCTGTGATTTAATTAAATAAACATGCACTGTGAAGAGCTACACTTCGTGAGAAACTGAAACTTTTCAGTGTCTCAGAGCGGCTCACTTCACAGTAAATGCTGTAAAAGTAAAAGTCTGAGTCGTTTTAATGTAAATTTGTGAATGCAATATGCGCCAATAATCTTCATATTCTTGTAATGAGAATCTCTCCCTGTGGTTTTCTGTCAAAATAGCAATTTCATTGTTCAACATTTGAAACAGCCATACATAGTAATATTGTTACGATGTATATAGTGGGCAAAAGTGATTTCCAGAGGAAATATTTGTTTTTAATGACCTTACAAAATATGAATTTTTATATATATATATATTATATATTATATATATATTATCTGACAAAATAATTTGGTAAATAAATAGGGCAAACTACAAAAAAAACTACAAAAAAATGCATAGTAAAACAAAAAGAATACATATCAGTTATTAATATTTCATTTGTTTCTCTCTAGTTTTTGCATGTTCTTTTCTTTGAATAACAGCCTGGCCAAAATTACATCCGCACAATTTGGCATGTTTTATTGCGTTATTATCACAAATAAAACCATCGACTCCAAACACAACTACATAATATGACTACAAAAATCTTTAATAATTTTTAAATAAGGAGTAAAGATGTTGATTTTACTAGGCCGGACATCACTTTTGACCACTACTGTATATATTATATACTTTGAAATAAATGCTCAATATTTATTTTTTATTTTATTTTCAGGTAAAATGTTAAAATAGTTTTGCAAATATTATAATCTAATTTTGTTTTATTGAATAAAAATAGTAATAATAATAGTTTTATTAATAATAATTATAATAATATGTTATGCATTATTAATTTTTTTATATTATTATTATTATTATTATATAGCCATAATGATGTATAACCACAACATTACAGCTAAATAGTGCAGTCCTACATGCAAACACAGAAAACCTGAAATCCCTTTTAAAATCACATTATAAATCGCAATCATTAAATTACATTTCGATTTTCTCCCTAAATCGCACAGCCCTATTTTTTAGCTTGTTCTAATGCTCTTTAACATTTCCCACTCCAACATATTGATCATTTTTATAGTCACATTCAAGTCTTTTAAAAAAGAAACGACATTAGAACAAGAAAGAAAAAATGCAATTATCAGTCGATTTCTCTGCATTGGGTCTCTTATTAATAAATGATGTTGTACATAAATTCCTATGTGTAAAATGATAATTTATTCTATAATATGTGTTTATGGATTCAGGTCGACATGCGGAGGACATCTTCGGCGAGCTGTTTAATGAGGCTAACAGCTTCTACGTGCGCATGAACGGTTTGCAGGAGCGTGTGGACCTGCTGGCAGTGAAGGTCACGCAACTGGACTCCACGGTGGAGGAGGGTGCGTTAGCATGAACGTGCATTAGCAGAAACTGACCCACTCGTGACCTGATCTGATGTGACACAGCCTGGAACAGCACAATGCAAACACAGGGCTGTTGTCAGGCTGTATGTCGGCACAGGTACTCAGTATAACAGAGAAGTGTATAACTGTACGGATGAGGCACAAACAGAGGGGTCAAAACTATTCACATTCATTACTCAGGTAGACGTATACTAGGGTTTAAAAACCCAAGCTTTTTACTCGAGTAAAAGTGTAAAAGTACTGGTTTCAAAACTACTTAAAGTATTAAAGAATGCCAGCTTAGGGGCCCGATAGTGCACTACCACCTCCTCAAAACGGCATTCTTCTAAAGGCCATAATGACTATAATGTTATATTAAAAATGTAATGTTGAAAAATTTCGGATGCACTATATATATATGTTTCAAACGCATATATGTCCATTAAAATGAATGCATTTTAGTACAATGCAAATACATTAAAGAGCCATATATGTGTCCTACATGTGATGGATTGCGTACAAACTAATATGGTGTTTAATATGGTGTTTATGTTTAATACTTCTCATCCAACCACAAGCAAATTCACGCGCGATTTACGATCGATTAATCTGGATAGGGGGTTTTTTGTTTTGTTTTTTGAACGATGTCAAGCCGAAATGATATAGGAGTAACGAGGCTATTTATAAAATGTAAGGAGTAGAAAGTACAGATAATTGCGTGAAAATGTAAGGAAAAGAAGTAAAATCTCTTTGGGTTTGAGAAAAGCGCATTATAAATAAAATTTATTATTATTTATTATTAAAAAGTCGGCTGAAAAATAATTTCTCCAGAAAAGTATAGATTTCTACGGAAGAGTATTGCATTCACTTGAGGGAAAAAAATCAACTGTGTTTTTCTGAATTAACGAGTTAATTATCTCAGAATTACGAACCCAATTCTGAGATAATTAACTCGTTAATTCAGAAAAACAGAGCAAAAACTTTTTTTCATGAAAAATTATCTCGTAATTCTGAGATAATTACCTCGTTAATTCAGAAAAACGGAGCAAAAACTTTTTTTCCATGAAAAATTATCTCGTTAATTCAGAAAAACATAGTCGTTTTTTTTCCCTCAAGTGAATGCAATACTCTTCCGTAGATTTCTACTTAAGTAAGGTAACTAACGAAGTATTTGTACTTCATTACTTGACCCTTCTGGGCACAGATAAGAGCGTAGTCCTGCATGTTAGCGTATTGTTTATTCACAAACTAATGCATTTGTCAGAATGAATGCATTTATAAGTTAAACACATGAACGTTCATTATACAGAACTAAACACTAAACTTGCTAAAGGTATTAAAATTATTTGATGAAACAATTTTGAAAGAAACAATTTCGTTTGAATAGACAGATCATTCCTGTCTTTATTTACAGTAAGTAAACTAAATTGAACATTAACTAACACAATTTTTTTAGTTTTATCTTAAAGGTACACTGTAACTCAAAATGATCACGCTTTTGTTTAAAATGAACACAGTCCTTCATGCTCCACTGATGTCGAGACACTAGCTGAGTTATGAAGAGCAGTGAAATACTCGGCTTGACAAGGAAACATGATTAATAGAGTGGTAAAGTAATGCTGCCTTAAAAGCTTAAAGACTGTATGATGTAATGTGCTTCATTGTCTAATATGCAACCTGTGATCGTCAACGAGTGGATCTCTGAGTGAGTGAGTGAGTGGAGGCGGGGCTCATTTGCATATTCATAGAACCAAGAATACTAAATGAGGCAAGGGTGTGTCGAGTTACATTCAAGATATTTTAAGGCATGAAGACAGTTTTTGAAGATACCAAAAAGGGATATAAAAGGCAAATAAAGGAAAAAAACGTTTAAATATGTAATTTTGGTAATCAAAGATGAGTTTTAAGGGATAAAATGATTGACTACAGGGGGACTTTAAGAGATATGATCAGTTTAGATGGATAGGATCTCTAGCTGACCAGCTGAAGACGTGACTAGCTTTACATCATTAATAGACACGGTACTTCCTTAAAAACTCCAGCAGTGTTACGAGGACAACCATAATTAAATGATCTTCACAATCGATAATGCTTTACATGAAGATCTGTTAGAGAGATACATATGACAGTTTATCTGTTCAATAAAACACTTACTCTCCTGTTGAGTAATAAAACACCATCATCTCTGCGTCACTTTACAACATTTCAAATCCCTCAGTTCTTCATATCCTAACGCCAAGCTGATGTCGATTCTTGTTTTATTATGAGCTTTATTACACACACACACACACACACACACACACACACACACACACACACACACACACACACACACACACACACACACACACTAGACATGCGGCAAAGCAGCCGGAGAAACTTTACTCTATTTATGAATATGACGAGACACACGGGCGAGTGACGTACAGTTTATACACAATTTTATATACACAAATAACGCCATCCCGACAGATTTCATTTATAAACACTAATAATAGTCAAAGTCAAAGTTGATTTATAAAGCACTTTTTAAAAACAGCAAGTGTTTAGCAAAGTGCTGTACACGTATATCCTCTATCAATGATATATCAATGTTAATAGGCTTACAGTGTACCTTTAAGATAAAACGAATCGGTTACCTAACGTAACCTCGGTTCTCTCTAGATGAGGGAACGAGTATTGCGTAAGCTAGCTTACGCTACGGGAAAGATTCCATCTTTCTGAGAAATTGAAGCCAAAAATTATCCTATAATTTTGTATCCATTGTCAACGCAGTTCAGCTGCAGCAGACCATGAGAGGGCTAGCTAGCCGCTCATTGGTTCGCTCACGGAGAACTGCTCAAGCCTATGAGGGAGCGCGGATGAACCCGCGACCAATGAGAGTCTGACTCGCTCTCATTACGTCACCGCCCCGAAACGGGCGTGGACGAGGCTATAAATACCCCGAAATAGGCTGAATAATCTGGTTTTTCATAACTGAAGCGACAATCACCAGTAGCACAAGCACGGCCAGGAACGCAATACTCGTTCCCTCATCTAGAGAGAACCGAGGTTACGTTAGGTAACCGATTCGTTCTCTTACGAGAGGTTCTCTCGTATTGCGTAAGCTAGCTTACGCTACGGGAACACCTGGTCAACGCCGTGCGTGCTAAGCATCCACTATTAGACCCAGGGGGGACCCCGGGGAACTCTGTAAGTGGGAATGAATATATGTACATGTGACAAAAGGCCAGCGGAGCGGGCCGGTGACTGTGTGGTACATAAGCACATTATAGAGAGGGAACAGAACGAACTCGGTCTGTGTAATTAACCCCCTATAGTGCAGCTCAACCAGAAGAGCTGAAACATACTAGACTGCTAGTAGTTTAGCCTGCAAGACGGGTACTTCCAGATTGTAAAATCTGACAAAGGCGGAGGGGGAAGCCCATCCCGCTGCCACGCAAATGTCGTGAATGGAAATTCCGCTGGACCATGCCCACGATGAGGCCATGCCTCTAGTGGAATGAGCCCTGATGCCCAGAGGGCATGGCAGGTCTTTAGATGCGTATGCTGCTGCAATGGCATCAACAATCCATCTGGATAGGGACTGTTTCGAAGCGGCCAACCCCTTGGTGCGCCCACCGAACGAAACAAAAAGCTGCTCGGATCGTCTGACCGGAGCATTGCGAGTAACGTATAATCTCGGGGCCCTGACCGGACATAGGAGATTAGTATCAGATTCGCTATCGGATGCAGGCAGAGCCGATAGGGATATAACTTGTGCCCTGAACGGGGGTGCCGATCGCTTTGGGGACATAGCCATGCCTAGGTTTGAGAACGACTAAGGAGTCATTAGGTCCAAACTCAAGACAGGACGCGCTGGTGGACAGCGCGTGTAGGTCTCCCACCCGTTTTACTGACGCGAGCGTGAGTAGAAAAACGGTCTTTAGCGACAGGTACTTTAGGTCCACGGTGTTTAACGGTTCGAATGGGGGAGCTTTCATAGCATCAAGAACTATGGAAAGGTCCCAAATCGGCACCGAAGGGGGGCGAAGGGGGGTTCATCCTTCTAGCTCCCCTGAGGAAGCGGACTACCAACCCATCTTTGCCCAGTGACTGGCCGCGCCGGGGTTCAGCAAACGCCGCGACGGCTGCCACATACACCTTAAGAGTGGACGGGGATCTGCCCTTGTCCAGCATCTCTTGGAGAAAATTTAGCAAGGAGGGAACCTCGCATAACCGTGGGTCCAGACCCTTTTCGGTGCACCACTCTGAGAACACAGACCATTTTGATGCATAGAGCCTTCTGGTTGAAGCCGCTCTAGCCTGCATGATCGTGTTTAACACTCCCTCTGGCAAAGCAACGGGTAGTTGTTGAGCACCCACGCGTGTAGCGCCCAGCGCTCTGGGTGGGGATGCCAGATCGTGCCGCGAGCTTGGGAGAGGAGATCTGCTCTGACTGGAATGGGCCACGGCGCTGTCTGTGACAGCTGCGTGAGCTCCGGAAACCAAGTCTGACCCTCCCAGCGCGGGGCTATGAGGAGCACCGAGTGCTGCGCTTCTCTGATTCTCTGAAGCACCTGTGGTAGCAGAGAGACCGGAGGGAAAGCATAAAGTGGGCGGCTGGGCCAGGTTTGGGCTAGCGCGTCCTCGCTCCTTGAGAAAAATATTGGGCAGTGGGTGTTCTCCGCCGAGGCGAAGACGTCCACCTCTGCTCTGCCGAATAAACGCCACAGTTTCTGAACTGTAAGAGGATGCAGGGACCACTCCCCGGGGGGAGTGGGGTTCCTGGACAGGCTGTCTGGACCGTCGTTCAGATGTCCCGGCACGTGCGTCGCCCTGAGCGAGAGCAGGAGACACTGAGACCAAACTAAGATGCGTTCTGTCAGCTGGAAAAGATTCCTGGATCTGACTCCGCCCTGACGGTTTATATAAGAGACCACGGCTATATTGTCCGAACGGATCAGCACGTGGTGGCCCTGAATGCGCGGGAGAAAGCGCATGAGCGCGTTCTCGACCGCCAACCTCTCCAAACAGTTTATGTGTAGGAGGCTCTCTTGAGCTGACCAGGGGCCGAAGGCCGGTGAGCCCTCGCAGACCGCTCCCCAACCCGTGTTGGAGGTGTCTGTCGAGATGACTTTTCGGCGTGAAACTGTCCCCATGGAAACGCCCCGCTGAAACCATTCTGCCACTGACCATGGCTGCAGAGCTGTGATACAGGTCTGCGTTACTTTTATCAGCTGGTGGCCCGTGGTCCACGCTCGGTGAGACACACGGCTCCTCAACCAAAGCTGAAGCGGGCGCGCATGCGCAGTAACCCCAGCTGGAGCACCGCGGAGGCTGAGGCCATACAGCCCAACGCTCTCTGAAATGTTTTCAAAGACATGAGTCTGTTCATCTGAAAAGAACACAGTGTTGTGGGCACATTCTCTACACAAGTTTATGGACCGTGTAACAGAGGTGGGACGCGCGCACGGGTTCGTGGGCGCGCTTATGTACTCTGAAACTCGAGCGGGTTGGGACCGCTTTATGAGAGTGGACCCTGTGTGAGACACGGGAACAGGAGTGTCTTTGTGTATGAGTGAACACAGTGTTGTGGGCACATTTTCTACACAAGAGGCTTTTACGCTCTTTTAGAGATTTTTCTGGGACGCCGAAAACACGGCGTTTGTGCTCATGCAAGCGGGAAGGGATACCGGCTTGGTAATGGCGGGGTACACTGCAGTAGTAGCCGCGTGAGCGGGGACTAACAAAGGGCGAAACTTTGACGGCGATCCGGCCGCGGCGGGAGAGCGCCGTCTTTTTCTCAACCACGCTAGGCAGACTTCGAGTAATCAGTTTTCAGCGCGATCCTCTGCCGAGGCCCCCGGGGAGGCGGCGGTCTGTGGCGGCTGTCAGAGCGAGCGAGGGCGGCCGCCCTGGTGTCGCTGAGAAGTCTGACTGTGTTTAGCTAGGCGCTAGGGTGGGGCTCGTGCAGGAGGCTGGTCACGTGTGCGGCCTGCAGAGGAGCTAGCGCGACGAGGCAGAACAAAAATTCGCAGGAAATCCTCAATCCGCGACTGAAGGGGGATTTTTCCCCCCGCTCTCGTCCCATTCACGAAGTACCTCACTCTGTAGTAGACATGGGGTGCAGAAGCTGCTTGGCCGGCGGCTGAAAGCTTGAAGTCGGACTGCAGGCTTTAGCGGGTAGCACAGGCGATGAGCGCCATCTCGCGGAGGGCGGCATAGACGTGCGGCGACCAGGTCCTCTACAGGGAAAATGGAGATAAAGCCCTTCTCTGCGGCTCCGTCCACAACGCGACGCGGGGTGGAAGAGTCAGAGCGAGTTCTAGCAGAGAGCGGGGCATTCCAGGACTTCGTGAGTTCTGCGTGCAGATCAGGCAGAAAGGGCGCAGCCCGTTTAGCGGCGGGAGTCGAGCGCTGGTGGAAGTAGCTGCGCGGGTCCCGGTTGATTCTCGGGCCGAGGAGGCGTGAGAATCGGACCAATCCTCACCGTCTGAAGCGAGAAGCGAACATGTCTCCTTGGTGTCCGCGGCGTCAACGGAGGCAACAGAGCGGCCACTCGGCGGCAGCTGTATGTCCGGAAGCGGCGGAGATGGAGAGCGGGAGCGGGAGGCTCCGGCGGGATGAACGCTTCCGGCTGGGGGTCCGGCGGCCTCTGAGAGCGGCGTTTCTTTCTCCGCGGCGAAGTCAGAGGCGGCACGGAAGCATCTTAGTGGCCGAAGTCGAGCCCGCGGGGTCAACAATGGCATAGTTTCGCAGAGCTCGCAGCCGCCACAGCGGGGCCGAGCTCGGCGTGCTCCAATCCGAGGCAGAGAGCGCAGAAGAGGTGGCGGTCCCCAGCCTCGAGGGGAGCGCGGCAAGAGCCGCCAGAAAATTTACGAGACATCTTGAAAAAGACGCTCGCTCTTTTAGATACAACAATATATAGGAAGCATTTTTGTAAAAGGATACAATCCGTCGGATGGCGCTAGCTCACAGGACGGCTGAAGGTGGCGAAGACGGCCGGCTTCCTCAGTCTCCCAAACGCTCGCTAGAAGGTGCCTTTTCGACGACGGCGGCTTCTCTCTCAGGATCAGCAGATGCAGGTGCGTCGCTGAAGGATGAAAAATCAGATTATTCAGCCTATTTCGGGGTATTTATAGCCTCGTCCACGCCCGTTTCGGGGGCGGTGACGTAATGAGAGCGAGTCAGACTCTCATTGGTCGCGGGTTCATCCGCGCTCCCTCATAGGCTTGAGCAGTTCTCCGTGAGCGAACCAATGAGCGGCTAGCTAGCCCTCTCATGGTCTGCTGCAGCTGAACTGCGTTGACAATGGATACAAAATTATAGGATAATTTTTGGCTTCAATTTCTCAGAAAGATGGAATCTTTCCCATAGCGTAAGCTAGCTTACGCAATACGAGAGAACCTCTCGTAAGAGAACTAAAAACATTGTGTTCAATTAATTTACTTGCTATAAATAAAAACAGGAATATTCTCTTCAAATGTTTTCTTTACGTCTATTCTATTTTTGTGTCTATTCAAACGAAATTGTTTCTTTAAAACTTTTTTTCTTTAATGGGAAATTCTGTTCTGAAGGTTTAAACCGGAATCCATAATTTACAGCTAGAACAATATAAAAATGCACAGTTTTGTCACTTTTTACAATGTATAATGAACATTCATGTGTGTTTAACTTATAAATGCATTCATTACTACAAAATCAGTTCATGAATAGACAACTACTGGATAAAGTCTGATTCACAACATTGACACACAAAGTCTGACACACGCGACCATTGAGGAATTTTAACCAAAGTATATTACAAACTTTACATGAAGACCCTGAAGACTTGTAGAAAATGGGCATCCGATGACCCCTTTAAAGTCAATTCTATACTTAATAGGATATATATAATATATAATAAAATTGCAGTTGAACTGAAGGCAAAAACTGAACAAAAACTGCCCAATTAAAGGATAATTCCGGTATTTAGCACTTTGAGTGAAATGTTGACGATGGGTCCTGTCTCGACTTTTGACTCTTTTAGAATCGCCTCTGAGCGCTTCAGAGTGACTGTCTATGGGCATGCAAAAACATGTGCTTAAAACAACCCTTAACATTCGTTTTCAAAACTGTGCAACTCACCGAGTGGTTAGTGGTGTTCGTTGATGATTAAAAACAAATATATCGGTGTAATGTATGCTTTCAATCCGTGTTATTTGCTATAGTGGAACTATTTTTTCAGATACCTCACAACCGCATATAAACTTCCGCTGGATATTTGAGTCTGAAGCGTTAGCTTCACTCCCGACCACTTGATGGCCACAACCACTTTGCCGCAGTTGCTCTGCTCAAGCTAGCCTTCTGAGAGACGGAGAACCGAGCAAAAAGACTACAACCAAATGTAAACAGAGCCGTTTTCGGTAGCGCAGTAATATCAACGAGCAATGAGTCCTCCAACAGAAATCATGCGATTTTACAAAATGGCAAATAAAACACGACAGAAACTGTATTTCGCTACGCTACTTGTTTTGGAACATCAACGAACACCACTAACCACTCGGTGTCACAGTTTTGAAAACGAACGTTAAGGGTTGTTTTAAGCACATGTTTGTGCATGCCCATAGACAGCCACTCTGAAGCGCTCAGAGGCGATTCTAAAAGAGTCAAAAAGTCGAGACAGGACCCATCGTCAACATTTCTGTGTCCACCACTCTAGTTCATCCAAAACACACTAAAGCATAGACTCAAAGTGCTAAATACTTAAAAATTATCCTTTAAACAGGAAAACACCATCAAAAAAGTCCATTTAGTTTTTGTATGTGTCTTATATCGCAGTGATAGATGAGTGCTGGTGTTTGATGGTGCTGATGGTGTTTTGTGCTTGCTCTTCAGTGTCCTTACAGGACATCAACATGCGGAAAGCCTTCAAGAGCTCCACGATCCAGGACCAGCAGGTGGTGTCCCGAAACTCCATCCCGAACCCTGTGATGGAGGTGTACCAGCGCTCCGACAAACCCCCGCCCCTCAACATCCTCACGCCGTACCGGTCAGTATGCGCTTCACATGCAACACACTGCACATTCAGATGAAAAACAAGTCATTTTCAGATCATATTCACCAATATCAAAGTCACACAAAGTCAAACTTTTATATATATATTTCTGTATATATTTGTAGGACCATTAGCATTTTATATATACACACTACCGTTCAAAAGTTTGGGATCTGTCTATATGATTTTTTCTTTTTTTTGAAGAAATTAATACTTTTCTTCAGAAAGGACGCATTAAATTGATCAAAAGTGACAGTAAAGACATTTATAATAATGCTAAATATTTATTTTTTAATTAAATGCTTTTCTCTTGAACTTTCAAAGATGAATCACGGTTTGCACACAAATATGAAACTGTTTTCAACTGTGATAATAATCATAAATGTTTCTTGATCATCAGATCATCATATTATAGTGATTTCTGAAGGATCATGTGACACTGAAGACTGGAGTAATGATGATAAATTCAGCTTTGATCACAGGAATAAATTACACTTTACTATATATTCACATAGAAAACAGCTGATTTACATTACAATAATATTTCACAATATTACTGGGTTTGTTTTGTTTTTTTAATCAAATAAATGCAGCCTTGGTGAGAGAAGAGACTTCTTTTAAATACATTAAAAATCTTACCGACCCCAAACTTTTGAACAGCAGTGTGTATATAAATCTTATATAAAGTACAGTATTGATTGTACAATCATGATAACATCTTCTGTCGTACATTTCATTTAAGCTTAATTAGTTGAAATTCTAATTAATAGGTAAATACACGGTTACTTTACTAACCAATTTCTCATTACGATAGCCACTACTAACCACATGGCACAGAAATTATTACTTTTCCATCTGCATTTTAGTGAACAGAAGACATATAAAGTCGTGTGCTCATCATTTCTCTCTTATCATTATTAGCATATGACCTTGGATAACCCAGAAGCCACTTTGCTAACCCTTTACTTAAAGCCCTTATGTATAACGCATTATTAAAGGTATTCATAATGTATATTATAATATATTAAATCTTGTCATAAATAATTGTAACCAAAGTTAAAATGCATAATATTTGCAGATTCCTTGTTTGTCATGTGTTTTAATGCATTATGTATTTTTTTTTTTTTTTTACAATTGTTCATGCCATAATAATAATGCATTATAAGGTGCATTACAAAGCATAATTAATGCATTAAATCACTTTTATACTGCATTATACATAAAGGCTTGAATTGTTACTGTAACTTTATCTATTAAGTTAAATTTCGATTAATTTCTTGGTTTATTAAAAAATATATCAATAAAAAGTGCATGAAAGTGCCCTCCTATCTCAGCTCTTTAGTAATGGTGATGGGGGGGTAGAGCGAAAAAACGTAATGGCTGTTAAAATAGACTTCATTCTCTAAAAACTAATGTTAAGCAAAAGGATTTGTCGTGTTGTGTTGTCTTACAGGGATGACAAAAAAGACGGGCTCAAATTCTATACAGATCCATCCTACTTTTTTATTCTTTGGAAGGAAAAGATGCTGCAAGCTACAGAAAACAAGAGGAAGGAGAAACGCCGGCAGAAGGTGTGTGTGTATGTGGGTGCGTGCGTATTTGTGGTTGTGTGTGCGTGCATGCGTGTGTGAGTGCATGCAGGTGTGTGTGTGTGCGTGCGTGTGCGTGCGTGCTGTGTGTGTTTGCGTGTGTGTGTGTGTGTGTGTGTGTGTGTGTGTGTGTGTGTGTGTGTGTGTGTGTGTGTGTGTGTGTGTGTGTGTGTGTGTGTGTGTGTGTGTGTGTGTGTGTTAAATCCTTGCCCAACACATAACTAAAGTAAAAGTCCAAACAACAAGAGTCATTCTTCATACAGTTCCATTCTCACACCTGTTATTAAATACAGTTGTCAGTCCCGAACACTGACTGATGGAACTTTATTGCTCAAATAACCCACATTTCTCTCAAGCGGGCGTTCTGGAAACCTGTTTGAAAACAGCTATTCTGCTATTCAGTTTGGTAACACTAGAGGCGTAGAAATGACACACTCCTGTGGTCAGTATTCTTCTACAGACCGACCTGTTCCTTCTGCACAGTTAAATCTTACTCAGACTTACAGAAACATTTCCTTTTTTTCTGCCTTAGCAAGAGCAAAAACACTCGGAGGATCCCTCTCGCGAGGTAAAGAAAGTTCGTAAAGCTCGTAACCGGCGTCAGGAGTGGAATATGATGGCGTACGATAAGGAGTTTCGTCCGGACACTCGTCTAACACCGTCTCCGTACCATGGCATGTCCTCTGAGGGATCTCTTTCTCCAGATAGGTGCGTACTATGGTCTCTCTATGGTCCAGACACTTTAGTGTTATGAAGAATGCAACGTATTTAGGGATAGTTCACCAAAAATCTGCCATTAATTACTCACCCTTGAGTTGTTTTAAACCCGTAAGACTTTCGTTCATGTTCTGAACACAAATGAAGATCTTTTTTGAAGAAATCTGAGAGATTTCGGTCCCTCCATTGACAGGCTACGCAACTACCATTTATAAATGTTCATAAAGAGATTGTAAAACTAATCGATATGAATTGATCGGTTTAGTCCAAATTTTATGAAGAGACATGATTGCTTTATATGATGAACAGATTTAATTGAGTCTTTTATTCATATAAACAGTCACGTTTGAATTTCTGAAAGAGGTTTGTTCTCGCACGTCGAGCAGCTTCTGTTTATGTTCACTGATCAATGTTTGTATGTGAATAAAAGCCTAAATTCAATCTGTTCATAATATAACCCGATGAGTCTCTTCAGAAAATGTTTACTAAAGCGCTCAATTCGTATATATTAGTTTTACGATCTCTTTATGAACTTTTTGAAGTGGTAGTTGCGTAGCCTGTCAATGACAGAAATCTCTCAGATTTCATTAAAAAAGATCTTCATTTGTGTTCAGAAGATGAATGAAAGTGTTACGGGTTTGGAACGAAATGAAGGTGAGCAATTAATAACAGAATTTTCATTTTTGGGTGAACTATCCCTTTAAATTAATAGTTCACCAAAAATTAATTCTCCATCAGCAGCTCTCATAAACTGATGGCGCTCTATTGTTTCTTACTCTGATCTAAAGCTGAATAAAGGTATTCATTTCTTCATTACTTATTCCTCTTTACTTTGATTATTTTATTCGTCAGTTGATTAGACACTTCATTAAACAGTCAACTGTATTTCCGTTTAAATCTATATCAAATGCAGTTAGTTATTAAAAACATTAGATGGCAGTTGAACTGTAAAGTACATTTAAGAAGTGTGTTACGAAAGTGCCTACTCTATTTAAGTACACTTAAGTGGCCTTTTAATTCATTACTAATATATGATCTGCAAGGACTGTTTTATAAAATATACTTTAAGGTTTGAAGTACACTATAAGTGCACATTCAATACAATTAAGTGCCCTTCTTTTTTTGCAAGGATAATTAAAATGCCATCTGTTTGTGTAGAGGTGAACTAGCAGTGTAAACGGCTGAGAATGGTGTGTGTTGTGTTCATGACGGCTCCAAGAAAAAAAGCTTTACCGCATTAGTTGGAGTGTGAGCCGCAGTCCCAGATGCGCAGTGGCATATAGTCTCTGTGTCGAACCTATACGTTCAGTTTAACATCCATCAATGATGTCAAATATAATGCAACACATTTAAAGGTGCCTTTTTTAAATGCAGATTGCATTGGGCTGCATTTCAGTTCATAATAGCTTAAATTTTGGTCTACTCTTCACACAATGGCTGACTTGTACAATAGCTGTACAAGATATCTAAATACAAATCCTAAATATACACACATTTAAGATAATACACACAATTATAAAACAAATTCATTTTTAAAAGAGACTTAAAGATTGTCAGGGAAGGTGCCACTCTGATCTCTAAGGCCGGGTTGATCCATAACCGAGGCCTAAAGGCCATTGCACACTGAGTCCGAAATTCGCATCCGAAATTTTCGCACGTTAAAAAAAAAAATCGACCTCACGTTATGTCAATCACGCCTGCACACTGCCTCCGAAACTTTCGTCCGTCATAAAAAAATTCGGATCAGGTTCGATTTTCTGCGTTTTTCGCATCCACAGCCAGCATTTTGAGAGGTCTTTTGACTATTCAGACCCACCGTACAAGCGAACGACACAATCCAGAATGGCATCTGACAAGTTGATAGCCTACACTTCGTCTCGCAGCACAAGTACTGTATGATAAACAAACCATACAGCTGTTCTGTATGCCCAGCGTTTCTGCCGGCCGTGTGTGTGTGTGTGTGTGTGTGTGTGTGTGTGTGTGTGTGTGTGTGTGTGTGTGTGTGTGTGTGTGTGTGTCTTTTTTGGTGGTCTTCTTTTTAATATGTGGCTCCAGTATCGCTAGCAAAGCATCAAACTGTTCCATGGACATTCTGAGGTAAATTTTGAATCGCTCGGGATGCGCAACTCCTTGACGAGCTGAAACTCTCCTTCCTCTCGGCACATTTGGATGGACCCTCTTTTTCTTCTTTTTCTCTTTTAAAGAAGAGAGAGGGCAACAAAATCATCCTCACTGCTTGACGAATCCATTTTGTATTTTTTTGCGTTTTTTCCCCGCAAAGGTTTAATAAATACGCATCGGACTCAGTGTGCAAGGTTTCTGTGCGTGACGAAATTATAGGCTGACGAGCACGAAAAAAACGCATACGAAAATTTCGGACTTCAGTGTGCAATGGCCTTAACCACAGAAAACACTCGATCCCCTTTACGCTTGAGTCGTGAGTGTGGGACCAGAAGGAGGTTTTGGTCACTTGATCTTAAGCTTCTGGAAGGGGTCTAGGAATGCAGCAATTCTGATAAGTAGATATGCGCATGGTTATGCAGACATTTATACAAATAAAAGAATCTTAAATAGGTCATCGGATGCAAAATTCACTTTTATGTGGTGTTTGCATATAAATGTGTTTTTGCATTGTGTACTGTAGAGACAACCACCATACAATAGGAAAAAAAATATCCACTCCTTATTTTTTTAATCCTCAAAAAGCCTAAACACTCAAAATCAAACCGTTTGTATTTTCTGAGCAATATGATGTCATATTGCTCATGCTCCACCCACGACCACTGATGGACTGTCCCGTATTAGCATATTTCCCCTATTAGCATATTTCCCGTATTAGCATATTTCCCCTATTAGCATATTTCCCGTAGTAGCATATTTCCGCCCTCAACCATTTGTATACTGTCCACCAAGGCATCACTTTACGTGTCTTGTGTGACACGCCCCATGCAGTTGCTCATTATCATTTAAAGAGACATGCACCGAAACGGGTCGCTGTGAACAGAGCTGTTTTTGAGGAGGTAAAAAGAGTTTTGCCATTGAGGAATTTTAACCAAACTATGTTACAAACTTTACATGAAGACCCTAAAGACTTGCGAAAAATGGGCATCAGATGACCCCTTTAAAGTAAATTCTATACTGAATAGGCAGCCATAACAATACCTGCATACTGTGTGTCTGCATATTGTGTTTGATATAACGCAGATCTGGTATGTCAGACGAGCACTCGTACCCAGCGAGTCCGAACCACCCTCCGGAGGCTGGCGGAGCAGGGGCTGATGGGAAAGACGCCGGCCCCACGCAGACTCAGTCCCTGGACCGAGCGCACCGGCCCCCGGGCTCCTCCAGTTCTGCTGGGGCCCGACAGCACTCTCTGGGACGCCTCCAGGTCCACCACGGGCCCCCAGTTCCAGAATCAGCTCTCAACGGGCCAAGGCCAACAGCTGCTAAAGACTACAGGCATGTCATTTCTCTTTCGAAAGTTACTGACTTGAATGCGATCGACTACTGGAATATTTTTGAGGAGCGGTGCTACTAGCGGTGCTACTTTGTCCAGATGTATTTCAATCAAGTCATTGGTTTTTTTGGGTAACACTTTTATGGTCCCTTTTGAACATTCTGTTGACTAAAAGTAACTTTGTAACAACATGTTAACTAACTTTTATACTCCCCAACAGACATTATACTGACTATGGGCCCTATCTTGCACCCAGCGCACGATCTGAAACGCAAGTGTCAAAGCGCAAAGCGCAAGTAACTTTGTGGGCAGATCCCGGCGCTGTTGCTCTTTTCCCGGCAGGATAAATGCCTCTTGCGCCTGGCGCAAATCTAAAAGAGGTTGGTCTGAAGTAGCTTCATTATTCATAGGTGTGGTTTGGGCGTAACGTGAAATAAACCAATCAGAGCGTCATCCAACATACCCTTTAAGAGCAGGTGCGCATGTTGCATGGCGGATTGTTATTATTATGGCGCATTTACCAGGCGCGCGCCAGGAGCGGTTCACAGCCGAGGATATCGATGTTCTCGTCAGGGCCGTAAAAGAAAGAGAAGTGACATTGGGGATGGGACAAACCCACCCAAATCAATAGAAAAAAAATATGAGAAAGCTCAACTTAACTGGTAAGTTAAAGAGTACGGTTTTTAATGTACTTACATTATGGTAAAGATGATTTCGCAGTCTTCAGATTTTTTTTCCTAGTTCTTGATGGACAAAATAATTTGTTAGATGTCCTTATATACATATGTGTCTTGCCACTATTGGGCAAACAGGTCTGATCCGTCATTACTAAAATTTGCCTGAAAAATTACCAGTATACACTGGTAAATGTGTAAGCTAGATTTATGCCTATTTTTTCACATCTTCATGGACACCACAATGATTTCCCTCGTGTGGTAATATTTGTCGTTGTTATAATGTATGATTTGCAAAAATAAAAACTGCTGCATCTGTTGATGAGAGAATCAAAGTGTGTGCGCGTTATGGCCAAGCATGCGCGCTTAAAATAGCATTATGAACAACGCGCAACGCGCCACTGACTTTAGACCAGGTTTTTTTTGGTCAGTGGCGGAATTGTTTTCTGGAAGTGCAAAATAGCACTAGGGAATGTTTGCGCCGAAACACGCCTCATTTTTGCGCCGACCCGCCCAGGGAGCGCAAGTTCATTTCCTAGTTTACCGACGCGCGTCTGTGGAGGGAAAAGCCCGCTTTGCGCGGGTACAAAATAGGAATGATACATGCGTCAGTGTACAAAGTCAATTGCGCTGGGTGCAAGATAGAGCCCTATAAGTAACTTTGCAACTACATGTCAACTTATTCTAACGCTAACCCTACCAATCTACCAATACTCTACTAATACTCTAATGCGAGTTAGTAGACAAGTGTAGGTGTAAACGTTTTTTGTAGTGTTTCATATCTATGTGTGAGAAAGGAATAGTTCACCCAAAAAAGAAAGTTGTCAACATTTACTCATTTACATCATGAGGTGGATTTCTTTTATTTCAATATGTTCCTTCAGGTTCACTTATAATGTTAAAGAATTCTGCACAATTTTTTTAAAATTATTTTCAACCCTCATTCTTAGCCTTTGTTTTAAAGAATGATCATTATAATCTGAACACACATCTGTATACTGTATCAGTGTAGACAGCATCAGTCATTATAATCTGAACACACATCTGTATACTGTATCAGTGTAGACAGCTCAGTCATTATAATCTGAACACACATCTGTATACTGTATCAGTGTAGACAGTCAGTCATTATAATCTGAACACACATATGTATACTGTATCAGTGTAGACAGTCAGTCATTATAATCTGAACACACATCTGTATACTGTATCAGTGTAGACAGCTCAGTCATTATAATCTGAACACACATCTGTATACTGTATCAGTGTAGACAGCGTCAGTCATATCAATCTGAACACACATCTGTATACTGTATCAGTGTAGACAGCGTCAGTCATTATAATCTGAACACACATCTGTATACTGTATCAGTGTAGACAGTCAGTCATTATAATCTGAACACACATCTGTATACTGTATCAGTGTAGACAGCTCAGTCATTATAATCTGACACACATCTGTATACTGTATCAGTGTAGACAGCGTCAGTCATTATAATCTGAACACACATCTGTATACTATGTCAGTGTAGACAGCATCAGTCATTATAATCTGAACACACATCTGTATACTGTAGCAGTGTAGACAGCGTCAGTCATTATAATCTGAACACACATCTGTATACTGTATCAGTGTAGACAGCATCAGTCATTACAATCTGAACACACATCTGTATACTGTATCAGTGTAGACAGCGTCAGTCATTATAATCTGAACACACATCTGTATACTGTATCAGTGAAGACAGTCAGTCATTATAATCTGAACACACATCTGTATACTGTATCAGTGTAGACGTCAGTCATTATAATCTGAACACACATCTGTATACTGTATCAGTGTAGACAGCGTCAGTCATTATAATCTGAACACACATCTGTATACTGTATCAGTGTAGACAGCATCAGTCATTATAATCTGAACACACATCTGTATACTGTATCAGTGTACAGCGTCAGTCATTATAATCTGAACACACATCTGTATACTGTATCAGTATATCAGCGTCAGTCATTATAATCTGAACACATCTGTATACTGTATCAGTGTAACAGCGTCAGTCATTATAATCTGAACACATCTGTATACTGTATCAGTGTAGACAGCATCAGTCATTATAATCTGAACACACATCTGTATACTGTATCAGTGTAGACAGCATCAGTCATTATAATCTGAACACACATCTGTATACTGTATCAGTGTATCAGCGTCAGTCATTATAATCTGAACACACATCTGTATACTGTATCAGTATATCAGCGTCAGTCATTATAATCTGAACACACATCTGTATACTGTATCAGTGTAGACAGCGTCAGTCATTATAATCTGAACACACATCTGTATACTGTATCAGTGTAGACAGCATCAGTCATTATAATCTGAACACACATCTGTATACTGTATCAGTGTAGACAGCGTCAGTCATTATAATCTGAACACACATCTGTATACTGTATCAGTGTAGACAGCTGTCTAGTAATTAAAATCTGACACACACATCTGTATACTGTATCAGTGTAGACAGCATCAGTCATTATAATCTGAACACACATCTGTATACTGTATCAGTGTAGACAGCATCAGTCATTATAATTGAACACACATCTGTATACTGTATCAGTGTAACAGCGTCAGTCATTATAATCTGAACACACATCTGTATACTGTATCAGTGTATCAGCGTCAGTCATTAATAAATCTGAACACACATCTGTATACTGTATCAGTGTAGACAGCGTCAGTCATTATAATCTGAACACACATCTGTATACTGTATCAGTGTAGAAGGTCAGTCATTATAATCTGAACACACATCTGTATACTGTATCAGTGTAGACAGCTCAGTCATTATAATCTGAACACACATCTGTATACTGTATCAGTGTAGACAGCGTCAGTCATTATAATCTGAACACACATCTGTATACTGTATCAGTGTAGACAGCTTCAGTTATATAAACTGAACACACATCTGTATTACTGTATCAGTGTAGACAGTCAGTCATTATAACCTGAACACACATCTGTATACTGTATCAGTGTAGACAGTCAGTCATTATAACCTGAACACACATCTGTTGTAATATACTGTATCAATTGTAGACAGCATCAGTCATTATAATCTGAACACACATCTGTATACTGTATCAGTGTAGACAAGCGTCATCATATATAATCTGAACACACATCTGTATACTGTATCAGTGTAGACAGCTCAGTCATTATAATATGAACACACATCTGTATACTGTATCAGTGTAGACAGCATCAGTCATTATAATCTGAACACACATCTGTGTTACTGTATCAGTGTAGAGGGTCAGTCATTATAATCTGAACACACATCTGTATACTGTATCAGTGTAGACAGCATCAGTCATTATAATCTGAACACACATCTGTATACTGTATCAGTGTAGAGGGTCAGTCATTATAATCTGAACACACATCTGTATACTGTATCAGTGTAGACAGCATCAGTCATTATAATCTGAACACACATCTGTATACTGTATCAGTGTAGACAGTCAGTCTATTACTAAAATCTGAACACGCATCTTGTATACTGTATCAGTGTAGGAGGTCAGTCATTATAATCTGAACCACAACATTGTTATACTGTATCAGTGTAGACAGCATCAGTCATTATAATCTGAACACACATCTGTATACTGTATCAGTGTAGACAGTCAGTCATTATAACCTGAACACACATCTGTATACTGTATCAGTGTAGACAGCATCAGTCATTATAATCTGAACACACATCTGTATACTGTATCAGTGTAGACAGTCATGTCATTATAACCTGAACACACATCTGTATACTGTATCAATGTAGAAGCATCAGTCATTATAATCTGAACACACATCTGTATACTGTATCAGTGTAGACAGTCAGTCATTATAATCTGAACACACATCTGTATACTGTATCAGTGTAGACAGTCAGTCATTATAATCTGAACACACATCTGTATACTGTATCAGTGTAGACAGCGTCAGTCATTATAATCTGAACACACATCTGTATACTGTATCAGTGTAGACAGCGTCAGTCATTATAACCTGAACACACATCTGTATACTGTATCAGTGTAGACAGCTTCAGTCATTATAATCTGAACACACATCTGTATACTGTATCAGTGTAGACAGCATCAGTCATTATAATCTGAACACACATCTGTTATACTGTATCAGTGTAGACAGCATCAGTCATTATAATCTGAACACACATCTGTATACTGTATCAGTGTAGCAGTCAGTCATTATAATCTGAACACACATCTGTATACTGTATCAGTGTAGAGGGTCAGTCATTATAATCTGAACACACATCTGTATACTGTATCAGTGTAGACAGCATCAGTCATTATAATCTGAACACACATCTGTATACTGTATCAGTGTAGACAGTCAGTCATTATAACCTGAACACACATCTGTATACTGTATCAGTGTAGACAGCTTCAGTCATTATAATCTGAACACACATCTGTATACTGTATCAGTGTAGACAGTGTTGTGGCAAAACTTCTGTTAAACACCATCACTGCGTAAGAGACACTCAGAGTCAAATTAATAAAAAGAGAAATATTTATTCTTGCAAGAAGGCCCAGTCGTTATCACAGCCGTTACATTCTGTGAAGTGAGTGACGCGCACCAGGAAGACATGAGACAGCTTTTATACTCTTTTCAAGGTTCCTTCTCACTCGCTGTACTTTTCCCCCACTCAGATAAGGTCCCCACTGCTGTTCAGTTTCTACTTAAGGACACAAACTGGTACTGGAATAAACCAGCCAAATCTGACCATTCCTAAGGCCAAGATGTCCTGTCCCATATATTCCTGAAACGTCACGCACAAGCACGTACACACATATACTTTTACACATTGAATAGATTAGGAATAAATTACTATTAAAATTTCTACAACAACAGCATCAGTCATTATAATCTGAACACACATCTGTATACTGTATCAGTGTAGACAGCATCAGTGATTATAATCTGAACACACATCTGTATACTGTATCAGTGTAGACAGTCAGTCATTATAATCTGAACACACATCTGTATACTGTATCAGTGTAGACAGTCAGTCATTATAATCTGAACACACATCTGTATACTGTATCAGTGTAGACAGCGTCAGTCATTATAATCTGAACACACATCTGTATACTGTATCAGTGTATCAGCATCAGTCATTATAATCTGAACACACATCTGTATACTGTATCAGTGTTTTAGCATCAGTCATTATAATCTGAACACACATCTGTATACTGTATCAGTGTAGACAGCATCAGTCATTATAATCTGAACACACATCTGTATACTGTATCAGTGTAGACAGCGTCAGTCATTATAATCTGAACACACATCTGTATACTGTATCAGTGTAGACAGCATCAGTCATTATAATCTGAACACACATCTGTATACTGTATCAGTGTAGACAGCATCAGTCAGTATAATCTGAACACACATCTGTATACTGTATCAGTGTAGACAGTCAGTCATTATAATCTGAACACACATCTGTATACTGTATCAGTGTAGACAGCATCAGTCATTATAATCTGAACACACATCTGTATACTGTATCAGTGTAGACAGCATCAGTCATTATAATCTGAACACACATCTGTATACTGTATCAGTGTTGACAGTGTCAGTCAGTATAATCTGAACACACATCTGTATACTGTATCAGTGTAGACAGTCAGTCATTATAATCTGAACACACATCTGTATACTGTATCAGTGTAGACAGCATCAGTCAGTATAATCTGAACACACATCTGTATACTGTATCAGTGTAGACAGTCAGTCATTATAATCTGAACACACATCTGTATACTGTATCAGTGTAGACAGCATCAGTCATTATAATCTGAACACACATCTGTATACTGTATCAGTGTATCAGCGTCAGTCATTATAATCTGAACACACATCTGTATACTGTATCAGTGTAGACAGCATCAGTCATTATAATCTGAACACACATCTGTATACTGTATCAGTGTATCAGCGTCAGTCAGTATAATCTGAACACACATCTGTATACTGTATCAGTGTAGACAGCATCAGTCATTATAATCTGAACACACATCTGTATACTGTATCAGTGTATCAGCGTCAGTCATTATAATCTGAACACACATCTGTATACTGTATCAGTGTAGACAGCGTCAGTCATTATAATCTGAACACACATCTGTATACTGTATCAGTGTAGACAGTCAGTCATTATAATCTGAACACACATCTGTATACTGTATCAGTGTAGACAGCATCAGTCATTATAATCTGAACACACATCTGTATACTGTATCAGTGTAGACAGTCAGTCATTATAATATGAATACACATCTGTATACTGTATCAGTGTAGACAGCGTCAGTCATTATAATCTGAACACACATCTGTATACTGTATCAGTGTAGACAGTCAGTCATTATAATCTGAACACACATCTGTATACTGTATCAGTGTAGACAGCATCAGTCATTATAATCTGAACACACATCTGTATACTGTATCAGTGTAGACAGTCAGTCATTATAATCTGAACACACATCTGTATACTGTATCAGTGTAGACAGCATCAGTCATTATAATCTGAACACGCATCTGTATACTGTATCAGTGTAGACAGCGTCAGTCATTATAATCTGAACACACATCTGTATACTGTATCAGTGTAGACAGCGTCAGTCATTATAATCTGAACACACATCTGTATACTGTATCAGTGTAGACAGTGTCAATCAGTCATTATAATCTGAACACACATCTGTATACTGTATCAGTGTAGACAGCATCAGTCATTAT
Source organism: Chrosomus eos (assembly GCA_036326025.1). NCBI lineage: Eukaryota > Metazoa > Chordata > Actinopteri > Cypriniformes > Leuciscidae > Chrosomus > Chrosomus eos. Next base: position 37,601,765 of record CM070834.1, on the reverse strand, counting down.
AATCTGAACACACATCTGTATACTGTATCAGTGTAGACAGTCAGTCATTATAATCTGAACACACATCTGTATACTGTATCAGTGTAGACAGTGTCAATCAGTCATTATAATCTGAACACACATCTGTATACTGTATCAGTGTAGACAGCATCGGTCATTATAATCTGAACACACATCTGTATACTGTATCAGTGTAGACAGCATCGGTCATTATAATCTGAACACACATCTGTATACTGTATCAGTGTAGACAGCGTCAGTCATTATAATCTGAACACACATCTGTATACTGTATCAGTGTAGACAGCATCGGTCATTATAATCTGAACACACATCTGTATACTGTATCAGTGTAGACAGCGTCAGTCATTATAATCTGAACACACATCTGTATACTGTATCAGTGTAGACAGCATCGGTCATTATAATCTGAACACACATCTGTATACTGTATCAGTGTAGACAGCGTCAGTCATTATAATCTGAACACACATCTGTATACTGTATCAGTGTAGACAGTCAGTCATTATAATCTGAACACACATCTGTATACTGTATCAGTGTAGACAGCATCAGTCATTATAATCTGAACACACATCTGTATACTGTATCAGTGTAGACAGCGTCAGTCATTATAATCTGAACACACATCTGTATACTGTATCAGTGTATCAGCATCAGTCATTATAATCTGAACACACATCTGTATACTGTATCAGTGTAGACAGCGTCAGTCATTATAATCTGAACACACATCTGTATACTGTATCAGTGTAGACAGCATCAGTCATTATAATGGCTTCCATTTGCTTTTGACGTGACGCTCACATCCAGTGTAGGCAAATGTGAGTCACCAAACTATGATGAGATGATGTATTGGTCAATATCTTGCTCTATATTTGCCCAGATCCTGCAATATCAAAACAAGCAGATTTTGGAGCTTCATTAAATAAATGCTTAGTTCATAATGAGGACGTTTTATGCTGTGGAAACATTTTAATAAAGTGTGCAAACATTTCAATAATTATTTAGGTTTAAAATGACTGAGGGTAAGAAAACTACTCATCTTTATTTTTGGTGAACTGTTCTGTAGAGGCAATAATAGGAAGTGACAAATATTTTTCAATGCAAAGTACAGTAGTCAACATTTGAAGTGGATCAAAACCTTTCATCAAAGTTATACATGAAGTTTGAACAATACCCGTTCTTGTCTTAGGACAACTTTGATTCACTTTTTTGATCCACTTCGGATGTAGACTACAGTAGTTCCTTAAACAATGTTCCCTTCCAATCACTTGTTTTAAGCTGTGTAAACATTTCAATAATTATTTAGGTTTAAGTAAACTACTAATCTGTGTTTTTGGGTGAACTGTTCTTTTGAGGCAATAGTGGCAATATTAGGAAATGACAAAAAAATGAATGCAAATAGTTCCTTAAACAACTTTCCCTTGTAATCCCTTGACAGCGCTCATCAAATCCTGGAGCACATCATCCCCCCTGCCCCTCCTCCCCCTCCTCCCCTCATCCCTTCATCTCAGACTGCGTTTGACAGCACATCTGGCCCCCCATCACTGGCTCCGGGGACAGTGATCTCCCTGTCACGGCCCTACAGCCCGTCTCCTCCACCGGCTCCTGGCTCGGCCTACACCGGTTCCCCTGCGCATGCTGTGATGGGCGGCCCACCGATGGCCCCGCCTCCCCCCCCACCGGGACCCCCCACCCACGCCCCGTCCCCGTCCCGAGGAACACACACACCTGGAGAGTCTACTCTTCCCAGAAAGGGCCAGGTGCCCCTCGTCCCCATCAGTGATGCCCGGAGCGACCTGCTGGCCGCCATCCGCAGAGGTCAGTGCGCAGAGCAAAGGATTTTGAGTTCAGGATACCCAGCATGCAATTTTGCGTTTAAAAGACGTCTAATAGCCGTCCAAACACAGCCTCGACGTCTGAAACAAGGCAAAATTTGGGCAAAATTAATAGACGTCTAAACCATATCCCAAGAATAAACAAGTCATCAATTAGACAACAAAGAAATTAAATTAAACAACTAGTCTATTCTTGGGCTATGGTTTAGATGTCTATTAAATTTTCACTGATAGCCCATATTTTGCCTTGTTTTAGACGTCTGGGCTGTGTTTGGACGGCTATTAGAAGTCTTTTAAACGCAAAATAGCTTGCTGGGTATTGTGCTGTATGAATCATGTTGCGTGCTCCATATGCTTTTCTAAGAATAAGGCTAATGAAGGGTCAAAAATGCCCTTAAAATAGGTCATTTACACATACTTAAAACAATTATACATACACTTGCAATCAAAAGTTTGTAATCATTAAGATTTTTTTAAACGTAAATGTTTTTGAAATAAACGTTGTTCTTTGTTCACCAAGGCAGCATTTATTTAATCAAAAATACAGTAAAAACTGAAATATTGTTAAATATTACAAAATGTAAAAATAATGTTTGATATTTTAAAATGGAATTTATTTCTGTGATAACAAAGCTGAACTTTGAGTTCAGGATATTGTGCTGTATGAATCATGATGCGTGCTCCATATGCTTTTTAACAATTAGGCTAATGAGGAGTCAGAAATGCCCTTAAAATAGGTCATTTACACATATGCTTAAAAAATATATATGGGTTTTATAACATTTTAATTAGTTAATGCACCGTGAACTAACACGAACAAACAATGAACAGCTGTATTTTTAACCGGTTTAAAAAAGTAGGGGTTTCAGTGTCCCAAAACGCCGGATCCGTCTCGACAAAACGCCAATACGATAAAAAATGTGTACGTATACAGCTAAACGCTTTTCCACCAAGGCAGTGCTGGTGCTGGTTCGGAGCCAGAGCATAGTTTCAAATCGGTTCTTTGCTTTTCCACACAAATAAACCTGGCTCTGGGCCAAGAAAACAGGATCCAACTCAGCACCAACTTTGCACTGGTCTAGAGATAAGAACCGGTTACGTCAGGTGCTGGGGCCGGGATTATCATAACGTTCGAAAACAAAAACTTCGGGACGCCATTTTTAAAACAACGGTCAGCTGTTAACATTAGCTTTTGGCACGGACGGAAAACAAAAACAACCGTGGGCTGTTTGCTCGCTTCACATTGTTAAAATCATCCGCTTTATTAGTCTTTCTACATGGGTTTACTTAGTGATCTGTGGCCGGTTGCATAAACTGCTTAGACTAGTCTTAAAAGTTAGTCATCTAATTTTTTTCTTCAAGACTGGTGCTAACTTTTTAAAGTCAGTTACATAAAAAGGTAGATCAGTCTAATTTGAATCAGAAAAGTAAGACTGATTACCTCTTGACTAATTTCTAGTTGACCAAATAAGTTCTTCAGACACAGTTTTAACATAGTGGCTAAGTTTATACAACTGGACCCTGGCTATAATTAGACCACGTCGGCTATGTAATCGCTGACAACCGGGACAATTTCATAGTGGTTGGTGTAAACCTTTCTTTTTAAACGTATCCTCTGTCCATAGCGGTCACGAAGAGCTGTCAATGCGTGTCTTTGAATTCCAGTGTTAATTTGTAAAGCCAGGAGCAAGAGTATTGATATGTAACTTAGTTCTCAATAGACCCCGTTAGAGGTGGGCGGATCGATCCTGAAATATCGATACTTGCGATACTACGTGGTATCGAAAAGGATCGATCCTCAAATAAAAATATCGATCCAAATGTGTGTTTTTTAACAGACATTTTATTAATTTAGAACGAAATTCAGTGCGTAAAATATGCTTCTAAGTGGAAAAATAAGCGAATTTTGTAGGATAGAACTATTTCTCCTAGTCATACAAGACGAAACCAATCAATCACAGAGAGCGTTCGCTGGACTGGGGCTTCACTGGCTCACAGTGCGTTTGGGAAACGAAGCCTCAATGCTTAGATGACAGAGAAACAATCAGGAGTTATTTCACAATAAAGAAACTAAACGTGTACATAATGATTCAAAATGTTGACATCAGTAAGTTTTGTTAATGAAATTAATAGTTTTATTTAGCAAGGATCATGCATTAAATTGTTCAAAAGTGACAGTCAAGGGTTTTACACTGTTAAAAAATATATATTTCATATAAATGCTGTTCTTTCGACTTTCATCAAATAATTCTGCATAACATTTACCAGGGTTTTCACACAAATATGAAACGGTTTTCTACATTGATAATAATAAGAGATGTTTCTTGAGCAGCAAATCAGCATATTAAAATAATGCTGCAAATTCAGCTTTGATCACATGAATAAATTACAGAAAACAGATTTTTTAAATTGTAATAATATTCGTTATCAAATAAATGCAGAAGAGAATTAAAAATCTTACAGACCCCATACTTCTGAACAGTAGGCTAATAATGTACAATAGTGCATTTACTATAATTAGGCTATATAAACAGGCAAGTTGAGAGCAAAAATCACAAAATATTTTAGTGGTCATTAAAATGTATTCAGATTTAACATTAATAATGCATTAGCTTCATAAATCATGACACACTGCTCTAGCACAAGAAAGTACATTTAAGTTCAAGGGCATGCTTTTAAAATTAAAAAGTATTTGGTATCGGTATCGATATCGGCGATACTGACCCTGTATTTACTTGGTATCGGATCGATACCAAATTTTGCAGTATCGCCCACCTCTAGACCCCGTTTCAGTTGGTAAACATGGTGACGTTTTCTGTGGGCGGAGCTTAGGTGGAGGCAGAACGATCCCTCTGGTCGCTTCGCAACGTTAGTATGCAAGTTTTGTTAGCTTGTTTTTTAACAATGACTGAAGAAAATCCGATTTTATCTTAATGTGCAAGGTCACTCAGTGTCCAGGATCGCGATTGTTATTTGTAAATTTTATTTAAATGTAAATAGTTATTTGTAAAACGGACGGAAACAGATTGGCTGACCCGTAGCCGTTACACGCTCACTCAATGATGGACGATCTGACAGGCTTAACGTTACCTCGGTTGAGTGGACTGACTTCTACACCGACCTATCCGATAGAGAAACCGAGCGTAAAGAGAAACTGAGGGCATATAGATCTTTAGATGCCTATAACTATGTGCTGAATGGTCATGTACAAGACTTGTGTCACGTTTTGATGTGTTCTGTTATGTTTTGAGATCTTGTTTCCCCCTGTCTTTGTGATTTTGGTTTAGTCCTGTTAGTTTTCCCGCTCCTCGTTTGTGTTCAGTTTCTTCACCTGTTTTCAGTTAATTATCTTGTTTGGTTCAGTTCATTTAAGCCCTGTGTTTTCCCTCAGTGTTTGTTGGTCGTCGTCAATGTATGGTTGTGTTATTACTGAAGTCCTGGAGTCTGTTCCTTTGTTCCTGTATGTTCCTGAAGTTGAGTTTTGTTAAATAAATCAACTATATTGAACCTCCCTTGTCCTCGTCTTCGGCTACCTGCACGCAACCCTGACAGAACGACCAACCAGTACACAATAAAAGAAAACGAAGATGAGTAGAAGGAAGAAGAAAGAGGTGGGCCCCTTTGAAACACCTATCCTCTTCCAAGAGGAGCGCTCTCTAGAAGAGTATGCGGGGCGGTACATAGAGTTTTATGATGATGTGACCCAGGATGAAGAGGAACTGAAACGGAGTTTCTGGGGTGGTCTGAAGGACCCGCTAGCCCAGATAATTCTAGTGAAGGATCTCAATCTGTCATTTCTGGAGTTCGTTGATCACACGCTATGGGTGTGTGGATCCAACTACCTCTTAGAAGATCTCCCACTCCAATCAGTTCCAAGCCCACCAGCGCCTGAGCCCATCGCCTGCCCGCAAGTGCCAGAGCCAGTCTTCAAGCAAGAGCCAGAGCCAATCTTCGAGCAAGAGCCAGAGCCTGCTGTTCAGCCTGAGACTCTGGTGTGGCCCCGAGCCTGCAAGCTGGTTTCTAACAGTAGGGACCTGGGGGCAAAAATGGTGGATCCGGCGCTCCAATCAGTGCGATCAGCATTAAAATCAGTTTTCCCTCTCCGGTCCTCAGTCCCAGGTCTTACTTCCACCTCCAGCCCAGAGTTTCCTTCGCCGCTGGTCCCGTCCAGCCTAGAGTTTCCTTCGCCGCTGGCCCCGTCCAGTTCCGAGTCCCATGATGTGCTGGTCCCGTCCAGTTCCGAGCCCCATGCTGTGCTGGTCCCGTCCAGTTCCGAGTCCCATGATGTGCTGGCCCCGTCCAGTTCTGAGTCCCATGATGTGCTGGTCCCGTCCAGTCCTGCGCCAGAGCCCGTTGATCCTGCGCCAGAGCCCGTTGATCCTGCACCAGATGCACCAGAGCCCACTGATTCTTCACCGCTGGTCCTGCTCAGCCCAAGACCCTCGTTGCTGCCGGATCCCCCCTTTCTTCTCAATTTCCCCATTAAAATTTTGGGGGGGCGCCCACCCGAAGGGTCCTCACCGCCATGGCCACCCGAAGGGTCCTCACCGCCATGGCCACCCGAAGGGTCCTCACCGCCATGGCCACCCGAAGGGTCCTCACCACCATGGCCACCCGAAGGGTCAGCTCCGCCTTGGACGCCCGAGAGTCCGACAGCTCCGCCCTGGACGCCCGAGGGTCCAACAGCTCCGCCCGAGGGTCCCACAGCTCCGCCCTGGACGCCCGAGGGTCCCACAGCTCCGCCCTGGACGCCCGAGGGTCCCACAGCTCCGCCCTGGACGCCCGAGGGTCCCACAGCTCCGCCCTGGACGCCCGAGGGTCCCACAGCTCCGCCCTGGACGCCCGAGGGTCCCACAGCTCTGCCCTGGACGCCCGAGGGTCCCACAGCTCCGCCCTGGACGCCCGAGGGTCCCACAGCTCCGCCCTGGACGCCCGAGGGTCCCACAGCTCCGCCCTGGACGCCCGAGGGTCCCACAGCTCCGCCCTGGACGCCCGAGGGTCCCACAGCTCCGCCCTGGACGCCCGAGGGTCCCACAGCTCCGCCCTGGTCACGCCCACAGCCTGCTCCGCCCTGGTCACGCCCACAGCCTGCTCTGCCATGGCCACGCCCACAGCCTGCTCTGCCGTGGCCACGCCCACAGCCTGCTCCGCCCTGGACGCTCGAGGGTCCGCCTGCTCCGCCGTGGCCACGCCCACAGCCTGCTCCGCCGTGGCCACGCCCACAGCCTGCTCCGCCGTGGCCACGCCCACAGCCTGCTCCGCCCTGGAGGCTTCCCGGACCTGCACAATGCCCTCATCAGCCTCCAGGGCGCCCACCCTCCCACCCCTTTGGATGTTATACGGCGCGAGGACGCGCCTTCGGGGAGGCGGGAGGTTCTGTCACGTTTTGATGTGTTCTGTTATGTTTTGAGATCTTGTTTCCCCCTGTCTTTGTGATTTTGGTTTAGTCCTGTTAGTTTTCCCGCTCCTCGTTTGTGTTCAGTTTCTTCACCTGTTTTCAGTTAATTATCTCGTTTGGTTCAGTTCATTTAAGCCCTGTGTTTTCCCTCAGTGTTTGTTGGTCGTCGTCAATGTATGGTTGTGTTATTACTGAAGTCCTGGAGTCTGTTCCTTTGTTCCTGTATGTTCCTGAAGTTGAGTTTTGTTAAATAAATCAACTATATTGAACCTCCCTTGTCCTTGTCCTCGTCTTCGGCTACCTGCACGCAACCCTGACAACTTGTGTGTACGATCCACAGTTCTGCCGAGCCAGCGCCAAGAAGACCACAATGTAAAGAGTGACAATACGGTGCAATTTTAATGATGTGAATATTTTCTAGAAATAAAAATTCCAGATACAGCATAGGCTATTCATTTTTCTTTGATTCTTGCACCCAACAACACAACAAGATGACTTTTAATAATAACAATTTAAGCTCCTTATTATGTAGCCGAATCTGTGCTGGTTAGCGCCGTGGCGTAACTGTGGCGTCGGCTCGAAATTGGTCTATTGCTGTTATTGTTGTCATGATGCGATGCTAGGACAATGGAGGTAGCCCTACTCTGGCTCTACAGTCTGTTGAAAATCGAGCTTGTTCTTAGATAACTGGCGAACCAGCACCGAACTGGCATAAGCACCAGCCCAGAACCCGCACCTGGTTAGTAGGGTGACCAACTGTCCTGTTTTCCCAGGACATGTCCTGTTTTCATATAACAATAAAGCAATTTTCTATCCATACAGAGGAGGCATAACCTACTTTAAATGTATTGAAATTAATAAGGTATCTTTGAGTAAACTTCGAGTATCATTTGAGTAGGCCTATCTGTTTGCCTGGCCGAGTGTTTTTTTGGTAATCAAAATATGGTCACCCTACTGGTTAGCATTGGTGGAAAAGAGATATTACTGTCCTAGGATGTAGGCATTGTCTTTTATTGACTGTTGACGTGTCCTCTAGGTATCCAGCTTCGTAAGGTGCAGGAGCAGAGAGAGCAGGAGGCCAAGAAAGAGCCCGTGGGGAACGACGTGGCCACCATTCTGTCCCGACGAATCGCAGTGGAGTACAGCGAATCAGACGAGGACTCGGAGCCGGAGGAGAACGAGTGGTCCGACTGAGCCCGAGAACTGCGAACACCAGCAGAGTGCTGCTATTATCCATTCCTGCGCACACACACACACACATACGCTCAGATGCTCCTTGGAGTAGATCAGAAACTGAATTTGTGCGAGGACACGGTGCAAGAGATGACAGTGACAAAAGAGACCGTTCAGACACTTTCAGAAAACACTGGGTTTCATAATTTACAATGTAAATTCAACATGCTAGCTTTTTGCAAGAGTTGCCAAGAAAATACTTAATGAGAAAAATGTGATTTTTGATTTTGATTATCTTTTGTTAGCCGTCCGGAGAATATAGTGAAATATCTATCCATATATTGTGATACACAAAAACAATGGTCGACAGTGGTATTAGCACTTGTATTCATTTTACGTTCAAATTATTGTTACGCAAACACATTTGTTGTGATATCTCAGGCTTGCTTCACGCGAGATGCCCTGAATACAGTATATGGACAATCAAATCATCGCTATAGTAGATATTTAAAGTTGCTCTAATCAAAATACGTTTCTCCTTCAATATCACAACTCTCCATTATCCCACATTTGTCTCTTTGTTCAATTGTGGACAGTGTTGTGATGATTATTTATGCCCTAGTTTAGCAGTGAATGAATAATATTGTTTAAGGCAGCGATGTGGCCAATAATTTATTACTGCTCGCAGTTTACTAATAGTGTGTGTTTGTGTGTTGTGTGTGTGCTTTAATGTGTCAGACGAGGTGATGGTGTACGAGACTGTGACATCCGTTATCATTTCATTTGTAACAATACTCTGTACTGTATCATTTATGTGTTTTACAATTTATTGTTGTATAGATTTTTGTAACACTGCTCAAAAGACGGAAATGACATCTTATGTTTAAATTATCATGTTGTAGGAATAGAGTCTAAAATGCATGTATGAATAATAAATTAAATAAACAAAACATTCTAATAAAATTGAGCTTTTACTGAAATTGAAATTTGCATTTTAGTGCACAACAATTTTTTCCCTCTGAACCCTTGAGTCAATCCCTAAAATAAATCATATTCAAGATTTTATTGCACCCTGGAAAAATGTTCAACCATTTACAATTTTCTGAAAAACCTATGTTTTTTTGTGTGTTTTTTAAAGCTCCCCCTAGACTGTTGGTTCAATTCAACTCAACTCAAAAACCCCTATTGTCTGATATGACAAATAGTTATCAAAATAATTTTTATACATCAACACTAGGGTTGCAAAGGGGCAGAAAATTTCCGGAAATGTTCCGGAAGCTTTCCATGAGAAGTTAAGATGGGTAATTTTGGAAATATTCCAAGTAGGAACTATAACGGGAATTAAATGGAATTATTCAGAAATTTTGGGTAGTTTATGCAAACTGTATTATATACAAACATAAATATAATTATTTTGCTTGGTCTTAAGCATAAGGTTCACCTACAGTTTTGCAAATTTCCTGTTTAGTCCCATTAATTCCTGTTAATTCCCATATATTCCCATTAATTCCCATACAAAGTTTCCAACTTTGAAAATTTCTGGAATTTTTCAACCCCAGTATCACCCATTTTTACGAATTTACTACAGTATATCTGACAATGACAATGTTCAGATTTAACAAAACTTGATACACAGATGACACGCACCAAGTTGTGTCAAATTCCAGCATAGGGGGCACTAGAACTGAATAATAGAGTTCAAATTTAATTTGTAGTTTTTGAGTCAAATGCTTATAGTACATTTTCTTCAAATTCAGTTCAACAAACATGGCTTCTAGCAGCTAATAACTTAAAATCAGAATGACTGACCCATGCTGGCCAAAAGTTATCAAAGCAACTTTGATGCATTGAATCGCAGATACAATCAGATATATTAGTTGGATATTCCTCCTCATCATCACTAATATGCCTTCGCAAAACTTTTTAAGACTGGATGATTGGTTCTTGGGGTTGGCGACACACGCTAATCGTTAGCGCCCGTCTCCAGCTCCATTCTTCCCGAAAGTGCATGAGGAAGTCACCAGTTCGTGAAGGGCATCTCAGACTGCCCGTAACCGTTCTGGGGCTCGACAGCGGGGCAGCCAAGAGCTATACTGGGGTTCCTCCAGGACAGGACCCCAACTTCAGTGGCATGTACATCAAGGGCAAGCATGTACTGGTCCGGACGGACACCACTGCGACCGTAGTGTACATCAACCGTCAAGGTGGTCTGAGCTCCCGTCGCACGTGGCAACTCGCCCGCCATCTCCTCTTATGGAGTCAGAAGCATCTGAGGTCGCTTTGTGCCATTCATACATGGGCGTCGGAACCATTGTATATGTGTGGGACAAGACCCACCCACTTTTTAAGACCAATGATATTGGACCCACTCACTTCTACCGTCTCTAATTCAGCATATATGTCTGTTCATTTTTCAGAGCGCCATCAGTCAAATCCATTCCACTTGAGAAAAGCCCTTATAAATTTAACTCCATTCCGTGTTTTAGCTACAGTGTTGATTTCCATGCTTCTGCTCAAACCCATTCCGGTTCATTCAGAGTCCCAGCAAACACTTACTCTTCAGGCCAGACGAGCCAATGCGCATGTGCTGTCTCAAAGCCAGTCTCAGGCTCCTATGGGAACCGGAGCTTCTAACAGTTAGAATACAGATCATACGAAGTTTAAAACTTTTAAATAGACATGTCAAGTAGTAATTAATTAATGTATTGGCTATTAGAGCTGGTTTGGTTGCTGAGACGGAGGCGTGCTGTTTGATTTGTGATCGTGCTGTGCTTATTCCATTCATTCGAGTAGCCTATCATATCGTACAAGGCTTAAATCACTTGAATATACATACAATAATATACAATATCATATTGTAGAACATGTAGTAGCCTATTTGAGTTGATATTACTCTTGCCAAGCTCTGATTTCTGAGAGATGCACGCATAGACTGATTTGCACTCGTTTAATTTTTACTCTCACTCATTCACTTCACTCATTATAGAGATTTTAGAAAAGGTATTTGTCTTCGGGAACACCCCTAATCTACTTTAAATTCTGGAGGATGACCCACACACATTTCTTTTTGCTTCCGACGCCCATGCATTCATATCCAGGGCGAGCTAAATTGTGCTGCCGATGAGTTAGCCCGGCCGGACCTGGTTTCCCGAACTTGTACTCCCTCCCTGGCCAACTCCTCTGAGGAAGGACCTTGTTTTTCAGTGATGGGGCACCCTCAGGCACCCACACACCGATCTCTGGAACGTGTGGGTCCTGGACGGGACTTTGCCACCTCAGGTGGTAACTATTATCACTTCCACCCGACACGCCTACGCCTTGAAGTGGAACCTCTTCGTCACCTGGTGCTCTTCTGAAATGAATGAAATTTTCATTCGGGTTAGCTCTCTCCTTCCTTCAAGAAGGGTTGAAATCAAGGGGGTAATCGATCAACCAGAAACTGAAGCCTCGCAGGCGCCGCCATTGTAGCTGACCACCACCTGCTGTTAGCATTCCATTGACTCCCATTCATTTTGGCGTCACTTTGACAGCGAATAACTTTACATCTGAGGCGTCCAAAGACTCCATTTGTTCATTATTTATTTCTAAAGAAACACGACAATGTATAAAAGGCTCCATTACTGTGTATCTTACGTTATGGCTGATTTAGAAGCCGTTTTTGTAAATATAGGCTAACGACTGCGTCATAACCCCGCGACTCTCTGGCGCACACTAGAGAGAATTACCGTATAGACAGAAGCAGAAGCTCGCGGGCAATCGGGGGGACGTGGAGGCATAAATTCAAGGGAGAAGCCCATAGATAGTCATAAAGATGCTCCTGCTACGAGCTCATGGACAGCTAATACTCACGCTCTCCGGCTCTGTGAGATTCAGAAGGGAATCATTCAGATTTCGGCTGGCGCAGCTACTAGGTTGCTCACGTTACATCTCCGTCATCAAGCTCAGTTTGAGCATGCGCAGTCGCTCAGCCATCAGGAAGTGAGTGCTTCTAACGGGCTTCAGTTTTGTCTGTTGAAATCTATGGGGTCGCTGTGTCCATTTCTTTTATAATAATAATAATTATAATAATAATTCATTACATTTATATAGCGCTTTTCTGGACACTCAAAGCGCTTTACATAGAAGGGGGGGAATCTCCTCAACCACCACCAATGTCTATTTGGTGACATAGACATAGATTTTACTGTCTATGTTTGAAATGAAGGCTGTCTCTTTCCACCCTCAAGGTCTATGTGGCTGCCATTTCAGCTCATCATGATGTGCTTGACTCATTTTAAAGACGTTTTACATAATAAAGGCGCTAGGAAAATTAGGAAACAGGAACAAAATCACATTATACACAATGACAACAGACAAAGGACTGAACCAAACGGGTTATAGACATATAAACACAGAACGAATGAGGGAGAAAACAAGGAACAGGTGGGACTAATCAATGAATTAGCAACTAAGGAAATGGGGAGTCATGGGCTAAAAAAACATGTAAAGAAACTAAACTCAAATAAACGAAACACAGATGATCCACGACAGCAAAACTTTAAGAATGTAAGTAATCATACAGACAGTCCCTTCTCTTGTAACCTTATAGCTTGGCCGCAGTTTCAGTAGCACAAAACATTACATATTACAGTTTAAACAACAGTTGACAAAGTTTTAAAAGGTTAGAAGGCCACCCATTTGATAGAAATAAATAATAAAAAAGATCAATATTTCTGGTCTTACAAGCTGCAAATGAAAACTTCACACTCATTTGACACTGACCTTTAAATGTTTCAACATGAGTCCACACACCCCACATATATTATGATCACATCCAGTACCTTAAGACAGTGAAAGTCTTGGACTTCTCTTCATCTAACAGTAAGAGGGAATGATTTCATTTCATAGCCCCTCTTGATACAAAGTGTGTATTGCAGTGACCTGTTTCATCAAACCCTAACTATCAGTGAAGATTCAAGCTGGACATTACTGTAAAAAAACACATCATATTTGAAAAGATAATATTTCAACTGGATCTCCAATCATCCACATGTGCCAATGGTGATCGGACCCTGAAGATTGCCGCTTGTGGCTTTATTTCAACCTTGTCCCACATCCCAGCGAGCGATCTTGGCCCGAATGTGGTCTCAAGCTGGCACTGCTGGCCTCCTGTCAGCCAGAGCTGGACCGCGTGGGGCAATGATGGCACAGCAAGTACAGCAAAACTATTTAAAAAGAAAAAAAAAATTATATAAAGAGCATCAGCTTTCGCCGAATGCTGTGTATTAGAAATCAGGAATGGTGAGAAACCGGCCCAGATCCAGCCTACATCTGCGACACGTACCAGATGTGGGCCGAATCTGGGCCGACACTATGTTGCTGTCTGGGATGTTTCAATGATGTATGTTGAATGAGAAATGCGCGCCTTTTCTGCTCTTTACCTCACACAATACTAATGCATATACCAACAGAGAGGACTGCGACGGTACTGCTTTTTGACATTTCTGCAATAAATAAATGATATTGATTATACTTGAATGTCTATCTGTTATGTTTCTTTTATAGTTTTTGTACCAGTGGCGGCTTGTCCATAGGGGGCGCTGGGGCGCCGCCCCCATCAACATTTCAGAAATTAACATGTGTAAAAACATTATAATAAAATGAAATAATAATCAAATAAAAAATAGTTTACTCATGTGCCGGCTGGTAGTAAGAGCCTCAGAATTTAATAAAAACTGTCTTTAATTGATTAACTATTTACTATGTTTTTCAATACGTTTCATGGGCGAGGGACGCCGGACACATGGGTGTCTATGTGAGTACACAAATTCTCGGGCAGCATGTGACCTGAAGCTAGTCTCTGATTGGTTTCTTAAAGATCCTCCTCGGGGCGCAAGTCGTTGCGTCCCTGGCCAATCATAATTGGATACATGTTATTTTATCCAATCTGATTGGTTCTCGTCACCTGTCATTAAACTGTACGCGGCGGGAAATAACCTTGCTTGCTAGGCTGATCACTTTTTATTACGCAATGGCAGTACAAATTAATACAAATTCTGTTATTTATTTACAAAAAAAACCTTTCTCAAGACTTTCGCTTGAAGAAAAAAAAAAGATTAAGGATCTCGGACCGGAACAACCAGATTTACACATCCAGCAGCAGGCAAGTGACAGAGGACGAAGCTACAAACGGAGCTTTACCCGCGCTTGTTACGAGAAACGGAGCTGGCTGACTGGATGTGATGTTAGCAATGCCCTGTTTTGTTTTCCCTGTCTTCTTTTTCAAAGTGTCGGCACTGAAGTTTTGTGGACAACTACGGGGGTAAGCGACCTCAAACATCTATCTGACAAATGCAAACGTCATGAAAGTAGCCGCAGCCATCTTGAGAATAGCGTGAAACTAAAGTTTTACTGCGGTCAAGTGGGCCGCGCGTTAAAAATACACGGTCAAGCCAGCCGCACATTTTTTTTAGTATGCGCGTCTAATCCTGCACTTACGGTACGGGTGCTGAAAGAGGTCAAACTTGCTTTTTAGACACTATTTTCGGCTATTTTCCATCTTATTAGGACACAAATTAGATTATTTTTTATTATTTTAATGTTTGTAATCCTAAATATGATTAACATTAATTATTACATAATTTATTCATGTTCATATTCGTTTTAATTATCATACATCCTTAAAATGTTTACATTTTTATTTTTAATTTGAATGTTTATTATATATATATATATATATATATATATATATATATATATATATATATATATATATATATATATAAATTTATATATAAGTTTATATAAATAGTTTATATAAATATATTTATTAATGCTAATGAAATGTAATATTAATGTTATTTATCATACATTTATTTTGCGGTTTTATTGTTGAATTTAATGTTTGTATACATAAAGTATACATTTAATTATTAATATCTTGTATTAATGTTTATTTATTTATTTTTAATTTGAATGTTTATATGTATATTATACATTAATTATTAT
Organism: Chrosomus eos; assembly: GCA_036326025.1. NCBI lineage: Eukaryota > Metazoa > Chordata > Actinopteri > Cypriniformes > Leuciscidae > Chrosomus > Chrosomus eos. The sequence continues at coordinate 37,586,345 of CM070834.1, read as the reverse complement.
AATATATTTATTAATGCTAATGAAATGTAATATTGATGTTAATTATCATACATTTATTTTACATTTGTATTGTTGATTTTAATGTTTATATTTTATATATATAAGTATACATTTAATTATTATCCATCATGTATAAATGTTTATTTATTTATTTACTTACATTTTCCATGTTAATGTAAATGACAAATATGATACAACAGGCTTTTGGTGGCTTTAATTCGTCAATTATCATTGAATTACATATATGAACAATAAAAACCTATCTATGAAATATTTCTTCATACCTGATGAATGAAATACAAATGATATTTAAAACACACATGCACGCACACACATATTACTTATATTGAACTTTGTTATATTGAAACAAAGTGTTCCTCCATAGGTTTGCTCATACTTTCAATGGATTCCTGTTCAGAGTGACCCTGGCTATTACTGTAATTATTTTAAAGTCATTTTACTGTATAGTTTTGGAGAAAAGTAAAAGCAAACTCACCCCAAACACCAAAGTACTTTATATCACTTACATCATGTCCCATTTTCAAACACTCATAAAAAGTGTTCCTCCATAGGTTTGCTCATTCTCTCATTTGATTACAGGTTAAGGTGACCCTGACTATTACTGTAATTATTTTCAAGTAATTTTACTGTATAGTTTTGGAGAAAAATAAAGGCAAACTCACCCCAATCATCAAAGTGCATTCTAGCACTTACACCATGTTCCGTTTTCAAACACTCATAAAAAGTGTTCCTCCATAGGTTTGCTCATTTACTCATTTGATTACTGTTCAGAGTGACTCTGACTATTACTGTAATTATTTTCAAGTCATTTTACTGTATAGTTTTGAAGAAAAGTAAAAGCAAACTCAGCCCAATCATCAAAGTGCATTCTAGCACTTAACACCATGTTCCATTTTCAAACACTCATAAAAAGTGTTCCTCCAAAGGTTTGCTCATATTTTCATTTGATTCCTGTTCAGACTGACCTTGGCTATAATTGTAATTATTTTCAAGTCATTTTACTGTATAATTTTGGAGAAAAGTAAAAGCAAACTCACCCAAACATCAAAGTGCTTTATAGCACTTACACCAATGTCCCATTTTCAAACACTCATAAAAAGTGTTCCTCCATAGGTTTGCTCATTCTCTCATTAGATTACAGGTTAAGGTGACCCTGAATATTACTGTTATTATTTTCAAGTAATTTTACTGTATAGTTTTGGAGAAAAGTAAAAGGCAAACTCACCCAATCATCAAAGTGCATTCTAGCACTTAACACCATGTTCCATTTTCAAACACTCATAACAAGTGTTCCTCCATAGGTTTGCTCATTTACTCGTTTGATTACTGTTCAGAGTGACTCTGACTATTACTGTAATTATTTTCAAGTCATTTTACTGTATAGTTTTGAAGAAAAGTAAAAGCAAACTCAGCCCAATCATCAAAGTGCATTCTAGCACTTAACACCATGTCCCATTTTCAAACACTCATAAAAAGTGTTCCTCCAAAGGTTTGCTCATATTTTCATTTGATTCCTGTTCAGACTGACCTTGGCTATAATTGTAATTATTTTCAAGTCATTTTACTGTATAATTTGGAGAAAAATAAAAGCAAACTCACCCAAACATCAAAGTGCTTTATAGCACTTACACCAAGTTCCGTTTTCAAACACTCATAAAAAGTGTTCCTCCATAGGTTTGCTCATTTACTCATTTGATTACTGTTCAGAGTGACTCTGACTATTACTGTAATTATTGTCAAGTCATTTTACTGTATAGTTTTGGAGAAAAGTAAAAGCAAACTCACCCAAACATCAAAGTGCTTTATAGCACTTACACCATGTCCCATTTTCAAACACTCATAAAAAGTGTTCCTCCATAGGTTTGCTCATTCTCTCATTTGATTACAAGTTAAGGTGACCCTGAATATCACTATAATTATTTTCAAGTAATTTTACTGAATAGTTTTGGAGAAAAGTAAAGGCAAACTCACTCCAATCATCAAAGTGCATTCTAGCAATTAACACCATGTTCCATTTTCAAACACTCATAAAAAGTGTTCCTCCATAGGTTTGCTCATTTTTTCATTAGATTCCTGTTCAGGGTGACCCTGGCTATTAACTTTATTATTTTCAAGTATTTTACGTATAGTTTTGGAGAAAAGTAAAGCAAACTCACCCCAATCACCAATTGCTTTCTATCACTTACACAATGTCCCATTTTTAAACACTCATAAAAAGTGTTCCTCCATAGGTTTGCTCATTTTTTCAATGGATTCCTGTTCAGGGTGACCCTGCCTATTACTGTAATTATGTTCAAGTCATTTTTCTGTATAGTTTTGGAGAAAAGTAAAAGCAAACTCACCCCAATCATCAAAGTGCATTCTAGCACTTACCATGTTCCATTTTCAAACACTCATAAAAAGTGTTCCTCCATAGGTTTGCTCATTCTCTCGTTTGATTACTGTTCAGAGTGACTCTGACTATTACTGTAATTATTTTCAAGTCATTTTACTGTATAGTTTTGGACAAAAAGTAAAAGCAAACTCAGCCCAATCATCAAAGTGCATTCTAGCACTTACACCATGTCCCATTTTCAAACACTCATAAAAAGTGTTCCTCCAAAGGTTTGCTCATATTTTCATTTGATTCCTGTTCAGACTGACCTTGGCTATAATTGTAATTATTTTCAAGTCATTTTACTGTATAATTTTGGAGAAAAGTAAAAGCAAACTCACCCAAACATCAAAGTGCTTTATAGCACTTACACCAAGTTCCGTTTTCAAACACTCATAAAAAGTGTTCCTCCATAGGTTTGCTCATTTACTCATTAGATTACTGTTCAGGTGACCTGACTATTACTGTAATTATTTGTCAAGTCATTTTACTGTATAGTTTTGGAGAAAAGTAAAAGCAAACTCACCCAAACATCAAAGTGCTTTTATGCACTTACACCATGTCCCATTTTCAAACACTCATAAAAAGTGTTCCTCCATAGGTTTGCTCATTCTCTCATTTGATTACAAGTTAAGGTGACCCTGAATATCACTATAATTATTTTCAAGTAATTTTACTGAATAGTTTTGGAGAAAAGTAAAGGCAAACTCACTCCAATCATCAAAGTGCATTCTAGCAATTAACACCATGTTCCATTTTCAAACACTCATAAAAAGTGTTCCTCCATAGGTTTGCTCATTTTTTCATTAGATTCCTGTTCAGGGTGACCCTGGCTATTAACTTTATTATTTTCAAGTCATTTTACTGTATAGTTTTGGAGAAAAGTAAAAGCAAACTCACCCCAATAATCAAAGTGCTTTCTATTACTTTCACCATGTCCCATTTTCAAACACTCATAAAAAGTGTTCCTCCATAGGTTTGCTCATTTTTTCATTAGATTCCTGTTCAGGGTGACCCTGGCTATTAACTTTATTATTTTCAAGTCATTTTACTGTATAGTTTTGGAGAAAAGTAAAAGCAAACTCACCCCAATAATCAAAGTGCTTTCTATTACTTTCACCATGTCCCATTTTCAAACACTCATAAAAAGTGTTCCTCCATAGGTTTGCTCATTCTCTCATTAGATTACAGGTTAAGGTGACCCTGAATATTACTGTTATTATGTTTCAAGTAATTTTACTGTATAGTTTTGGAGAAAAGTAAAGGCAAACTCACTCCAATCATCAAAGTGCATTCTAGCACTTAACACCATGTTCCGTTTTCAAACACTCATAAAAAGTGTTCCTCCATAGGTTTGCTCATTTACTCGTTTGATTACTGTTCAGAGTGACTCTGACTATTACTGTAATTATTTTCAAGTCATTTTACTGTATAGTTTTGGAGAAAAGTAAAAGCAAACTCAGCCCAATCATCAAAGTGCATTCTAGCACTTAACACCATGTTCCGTTTTCAAACACTTATAAAAAGTGTTCCTCCATAGGTTTGCTCATTTTTTTCATTAGATTCCTGTTCAGGGTGACCCTGGCTATTAACTTTATTATTTTCAAGTCATTTTACTGTATAGTTTTGGAGACAAGTAAAGGCAAACTCACCCCAATCACCAAAGTGCTTTCTATCACTTACACAATATCCCATTTTCAAACACTCATAAAAAGTGTTCCTCCATAGGTTTGCTCATTTTTTCAATGGATTCATGTTCAGGGTGACCCTGCCTATTACTGTAATTATGTTCAAGTCATTTTACTGTATAGTTTTGGAGAAAAGTAAAAGCAAACTCACCCCAATAATCAAAGTGCTTTCTATTACTTTCACCATGTCCCATTTTCAAACACTCATAAAAAGTGTTCCTCCATAGGTTTGCTCATTTTTTCATTAGATTCCTGTTCAGGGTGACCCTGCCTATTATTGTAATTATGTTCAAGTCATTTTACTGTATAGTTTTGGAGAAAAGTAAAAGCAAACTCACCCCAATCACCAAATTGCTTTCTATCACTTACACCATGTCCCATTTTCAAACACTCATAAAAAGTTTTTCTCCAAAGGTTTGCTCATTTTTCATTTGATTCCTGTTCAGACTGACCTTGGCTATAATTGTAATTATTTTCAAGTCATTTTACTGTATAATTTTGGAGAAAAGTAAAAGCAAACTCACCCAAACATCAAAGTGCTTTATAGCACTTACACCAAGTTCCGTTTTCAAACACTCATAAAAAGTGTTCCTCTATAGGTTTGCTCATTTACTCATTTGATTACTGTTCAGAGTGACTCTGACTATTACTGTAATTATTGTCAAGTCATTTTACTGTATAGTTTTGGAGAAAAGTAAAAGCAAACTCACCCAAACATCAAAGTGCTTTATAGCACTTACACCATGTCCCATTTTCAAACACTCATAAAAAGTGTTCCTCCATAGGTTTGCTCATTCTCTCATTTGATTACAAGTTAAGGTGACCCTGAATATCACTATAATTATTTTCAAGTAATTTTACTGAATAGTTTTGGAGAAAAGTAAAGGCAAACTCACTCCAATCATCAAAGTGCATTCTAGCAATTAACACCATGTTCCATTTTCAAACACTCATAAAAAGTGTTCCTCCATAGGTTTGCTCATTGTTTCATTAGATTCCTGTTCAGGGTGACCCTGGCTATTAACTTTATTATTTTCAAGTCATTTTACTGTATAGTTTTGGAGAAAAGTAAAAGCAAACTCACCCCAATAATCAAAGTGCATTCTAGCACTTAACACCATGTTCCGTTTTCAAACACTTATAAAAAGTGTTCCTCCATAGGTTTGCTCATTTTTTCATTAGATTCCTGTTCAGGGTGACCCTGGCTATTAACTTTATTATTTTCAAGTCATTTTACTGTATAGTTTTGGAGACAAGTAAAGGAAAACTCACCCCAATCACCAAAGTGCTTTCTATCACTTACACATTATCCCATTTTCAAACACTCATAAAAAGTGTTCCTCCATAGGTTTGCTCATTTTTCAATGGATTCATGTTCAGGGTGACCCTGCCTATTACTGTAATTATGTTCAAGTCATTTTACTGTATAGTTTTGGAGAAAAGTAAAAGCAAACTCACCCCAATAATCAAAGTGCTTTCTATTACTTTCACCATGTCCCATTTTCAAACACTCATAAAAAGTGTTCCTCCATATGTTTGCTCATTTTTTCATTAGATTACAGGTTAAGGTGACCCTGAATATTACTGTTATTATTTTCAAGTAATTTTACTGTATATTTTTGGAGAAAAGTAAAGGCAAACTCACCCCAATCACCAAAGTGCTTTCTATCACTTACACAATATCCCATTTTCAAACACTCATAAAAAGTGTTCCTCCATAGGTTTGCTCATTTTTTCAATGGATTCATGTTCAGGGTGACCCTGCCTATTACTGTAATTATGTTCAAGTCATTTTACTGTATAGTTTTGGAGAAAAGTAAAAGAAAACTCACCCCAATAATCAAAGTGCTTTCTATTACTTTCACCATGTCCCATTTTCAAACACTCATAAAAAGTGTTCCTCCATAGGTTTGCTCATTTTTTCATTAGATTCCTGTTCAGGGTGACCCTGGCTATTAACTTTATTATTTTCAAGTCATTTTACTGTATAGTTTTGGAGAAAAGTAAAGGCAAACTCACCCCAATCACCAAATTGCTTTCTATCACTTACACAATATCCCATTTTCAAACACTCATAAAAAGTGTTCCTCCATAGTTTTGCTCATTTTTTCAATGGATTCATGTTCAGGGTGACCCTGCCTATTATTGTAATTATGTTCAAGTCATTTTACTGTATAGTTTTGGAGAAAAGTAAAAGCAAACTCACCCCAATCACCAAATTGCTTTCTATCACTTACACCATGTCCCATTTTCAAACACTCATAAAAAGTTTTCCTCCAAAGGTTTGCTCATATTTTCATTTGATTCCTGTTCAGACTGACCTTGGCTATAATTGTAATTATTTTCAAGTCATTTTACTGTATAATTTTGGAGAAAAGTAAAAGCAAACTCACCCAAACATCAAAGTGCTTTATAGCACTTACACCAAGTTCCGTTTTCAAACACTCATAAAAAGTGTTCCTCTATAGGTTTGCTCATTTACTCATTTGATTACTGTTCAGAGTGACTCTGACTATTACTGTAATTATTGTCAAGTCATTTTACTGTATAGTTTTGGAGAAAAGTAAAAGCAAACTCACCCAAACATCAAAGTGCTTTATAGCACTTACACCATGTCCCATTTTCAAACACTCATAAAAAGTGTTCCTCCATAGGTTTGCTCATTCTCTCATTTGATTACAAGTTAAGGTGACCCTGAATATCACTATAATTATTTTCAAGTAATTTTACTGAATAGTTTTGGAGAAAAGTAAAGGCAAACTCACTCCAATCATCAAAGTGCATTCTAGCAATTAACACCATGTTCCATTTTCAAACACTCATAAAAGGTGTTCCTCCATAGGTTTGCTCATTTTCTCATTTGATTAATGTTCAGAGTGACCCTGACTATTACTGTAATTATTTTTAAGTCATTTTACTGTATAGTTTTGGAGAAAAGTAAAAGCAAACTCACCCCAATCATCAAAGTGCATTCTAGCACTTACACCATGTTCCATTTTCGAACACTCATAAAAAGTGTTCCTCCATAGGTTTGCTCATTCTCTCATTTGATTACAGGTGAAAGTGACCCTGCCTATTACTGAAATTATTTTCAAGTCATTTTACTGTATAGTTTTGGAGAAAAGTAAAAGCAAACTCACCCCAAACATCAAAGTGCTTTCTATTACTTTCACCATGTCCCATTTTCAAACACTCATAAAAAGTGTTCCTCCATAGGTTTGCTCATTTTCTCATTTGATTGCTGTTCAGGGTGACCCTGCCTATTATTGTAATTATGTTCAAGTCATTTTACTGTATAGTTTTGGAGAAAAGTAAAAGCAAACTCACCCCAATCACCAAATTGCTTTCTATCACTTACACCATGTCCCATTTTCAAACACTCATAAAAAGTTTTCTCCAAAGGTTTGCTCATATTTTCATTTGATTCCTGTTCAGACTGACCTTGGCTATAATTGTAATTATTTTCAAGTCATTTTACTGTATAATTTTGGAGAAAAGTAAAAGCAAACTCACCCAAACATCAAAGTGCTTTATAGCACTTACACCAAGTTCCGTTTTCAAACACTCATAAAAAGTGTTCCTCTATAGGTTTGCTCATTTACTCATTTGATTACTGTTCAGAGTGACTCTGACTATTACTGTAATTATTGTCAAGTCATTTTACTGTATAGTTTTGGAGAAAAGTAAAAGCAAACTCACCCAAACATCAAAGTGCTTTATAGCACTTACACCATGTCCCATTTTCAAACACTCATAAAAAGTGTTCCTCCATAGGTTTGCTCATTCTCTCATTTGATTACAAGTTAAGGTGACCCTGAATATCACTATAATTATTTTCAAGTAATTTTACTGAATAGTTTTGGAGAAAAGTAAAGGCAAACTCACTCCAATCATCAAAGTGCATTCTAGCAATTAACACCATGTTCCATTTTCAAACACTCATAAAAAGTGTTCCTCCATAGGTTTGCTCATTGTTTCATTAGATTCCTGTTCAGGGTGACCCTGGCTATTAACTTTATTATTTTCAAGTCATTTTACTGTATAGTTTTGGAGAAAAGTAAAAGCAAACTCACCCCAATAATCAAAGTGCATTCTAGCACTTAACACCATGTTCCGTTTTCAAACACTTATAAAAAGTGTTCCTCCATAGGTTTGCTCATTTCTTCATTAGATTCCTGTTCAGGGTGACCCTGGCTATTAACTTTATTATTTTCAAGTCATTTTACTGTATAGTTTTGGAGACAAGTAAAAGCAAACTCACCCCAATCACCAAAGTGCTTTCTATCACTTACACATTATCCCATTTTCAAACACTCATAAAAAGTGTTCCTCCATAGGTTTGCTCATTTTTTCAATGGATTCATGTTCAGGGTGACCCTGCCTATTACTGTAATTATGTTCAAGTCATTTTACTGTATAGTTTTGGAGAAAAGTAAAAGAAAACTCACCCCAATAATCAAAGTGCTTTCTATTACTTTCACCATGTCCCATTTTCAAACACTCATAAAAAGTGTTCCTCCATAGGTTTGCTCATTTTTTCATTAGATTCCTGTTCAGGGTGACCCTGGCTATTAACTTTATTATTTTCAAGTCATTTTACTGTATAATTTTGGAGAAAAGTAAAAGCAAACTCACCCAAACATCAAAGTGCTTTATAGCACTTACACCAAGTTCCGTTTTCAAACACTCATAAAAAGTGTTCCTCTATAGGTTTGCTCATTTACTCATTTGATTACTGTTCAGAGTGACTCTGACTATTACTGTAATTATTGTCAAGTCATTTTACTGTATAGTTTTGGAGAAAAGTAAAAGCAAACTCACCCAAACATCAAAGTGCTTTATAGCACTTACACCATGTCCCATTTTCAAACACTCATAAAAAGTGTTCCTCCATAGGTTTGCTCATTCTCTCATTTGATTACAGGTGAAGGTGACCCTGCCTATTACTGAAATTATTTTCAAGTCATTTTACTGTATAGTTTTGGAGAAAAGTAAAAGCAAACTCACCCCAAACATCAAAGTGCTTTCTATTACTTTCACCATGTCCCATTTTCAAACACTCATAAAAAGTGTTCCTCCATAGGTTTGCTCATTTTCTCATTTGATTGCTGTTCAGATTGACCCTGACTATTACTGTAATTATTTTCAAGTCATTTTACTGTATAGTTATGGAGAAAAGTAAAGGCAAACTCACCCCAATCATCAAAGTGCTTTATATCATTTACACCATGTCCCATTTTCAAACACTCATAAAAAGTGTTCCTCCATAGGTTTGCTCATCTTCTCATTTTATTACTGTTCAGAGGGACCCTGACTATTACTGTAATTATTTTCAAGTCATTTTACTGTATAGTTTTGAGAAAAGTAATTGCAAACTCACCCCAAACATCAAAGTGCTTTATATCACTTACACCATGTTCAATTTTCAAACTCTCATAAAAAGTGTTCCTCCATAGGTTTGCTCATTCTCCTCATTTGATTACAGGTTAAGGTGACCCTGACTATTACTGTAATTATTTTCAAGTCGTTTTACTGTATAGTTTTGAAAAAAAGTAAAAGCAAACTCACCCCAAACATCAAAGTGCTTTCTATTACTTTCACCATGTCCCATTTTCAAACACTCATAAAAAGTGTTCCTCCATAGGTGTGCTCATTGTCTCATTTGATTACTGTTCAGAGTGACCCTGACTATTACTGTAATTATTTTCAAGTCATTTTACTGTATAGTTTTGGAGAAAAGTAAAGGCAAACTCACCCCAATCATCAAAGTGCTTTATATCACTTACATCATGTCCCATTTTCAAACACTCATAAAAAGTGTTCCCTTTCGAATGGTCACTTCGTATCGCGTAGCTATACGCAATGGGAAAACTCCTTTTCCTCGATTTACTGAAGCTCTATGTAAAACGCATTTGCAGCTGCACAGCTAGCACATTGTGCGTCTCGCTCGCTCATAGGCTGTGCTGCAGCAACTGCACATCCAATGGCACGGGCGCCTCTGACGTGCGACCAATGAGATCACTCTACGTCAGAGTCCATCATAGGGGTGAGGACTAGCCTAAATAAGCCCCTGAATTCGCCATTATAGCAGGTTTATACGACTGAAGCGACAAATATCCAGTTAAAACAGTGCGGCCAGCTACGCAATACTTCGTTCCCTAACTCAGGGAACTGAGGTTACGTGAGTAACCAAGTAGTTCCCTTTCGAACGGTCACTTCGTATTGCCTAGCTATACGCAGTGGGAACGCTATGTAAAACGCCGCCCTGAGTAACTGGTAGCCACTGCAACTCAGGACCCCTGAGCATACAGAACAAGCCATAAACCACGTAATAAGTATATACCAGACCAGACTCCCGTCTGGGTCATAGAATATGATAACACCACCAGCCTAAGCGGGTTTATAATGTGAAAAAATAACCGGCAAAAAAGCGTTTTTTTTTATATATATATGTGAATGTGGTTGTGCACAGTAACAATTAATGATAAGACCGGACTCTGTCAGGCCCTAATCATATCGAAAGCACCCTCGCCTGCAGGGAAGGTACTTCCATATTCTAGAATTTTATAAATGTGGACGGCGAGGCCCAGCTGGCCGCATCACAGATGTCTTGAATGGGATAGCCAGATGACCACGCCCACGACGAGGCCATGCCTCTGGTCGAATGGGCTTTGACACCTATAGGGCAAACCTGACCCACTGAGGTATAAGCCATAGAAATGGCCTCCACTATCCATCTAGACAGTCTCTGCTTAGTGACAGGATCCCCCTTGGATCGACCACCAAAGCAGACAAAAAGCTGTTCTGATTGCCTAACTAATGCAGAACGCTCCAGATAGATTCTCAGCGCCCTGACAGGGCAGAGAAGATTAACCTCCCCATCATCTGTGGAAGGGGGAAGCGCTAACAATGTCACCACCTGCGCTCTGAACGGCGTTGAGAGCACCTTGGGTACATAACCATGCTTGGGCTTGAGGATGACTTTGGAGTCATCAGGACCAAACTCCAGACATGCCGGGCTCACAGAGAGAGCCCGTAGATCTCCCACTCGCTTGATAGATGCCAATCCCAACAGGAGAGCAGTTTTCAGTGAGAGAGGTTTGAGATCAACCGACTGGAGCGGTTCAAAAGGTGGACCCCTCAAAGCCCCTAGGACCGTAGAGAGGTCCCAAGACGGCACAGAAGGAGGTCTGGAGGGGTTAATCCTCCTACCGCCCTTCAAAAATCTCACGACCAGGTCGTTTGTTCCCAGTAACTGGCCAGCTACCAGAACATGGTGCGCTGCAATAGCTGCCACATACACCCTGAGTGTGGACGGGAACGACCCGCGTCCAACAGCTCCTGTAGGAATGAGAGAACCCCTAATATCTCAAATGACTCTGGGCTTAGATGGTTTTTTCGAGCACCAGCTGGAAAAAACGCCCATTTTAAAGCATAAAGGCGCCGAATCGACGTGGCCCTAGCTTCAGATATAGTGTTCAACACCTTCACAGGAAGGTCCCTGGATACCGGTTCAAGGGCCACACATGGAGGGCCCATAGGTCGGGTCGTGGATGCCACAACGATCCCTTCGCCTGTGTGAGGAGGTCTTTCCTCATCGGGACAGACCATGGAGCTGTGTCCGATATCTGAACCAGCTCCGGAAACCACGGCTTGGATTTCCAAAGAGGAGCCACCAGAAGGACTGGGCACTCGCTCTCCCTGACCCGTTTGATGACTTGCGGAATCATCGAGAAGGGGGGAAAAGCATACAGGGGACGGTTGGGCCAGGCGTGGGCCAACGCGTCCCTGTCTTTCGAGGCGAACAGGTCGATTTCAGCCTAGTAATCCCATGCGGAGCACTGGTGATGCTGCTGCCATGAGATCCAGTAGTTTTTAAAATTTCTTCAGAGGCGCGCGCTCTCGCTCTCTGAACGAGGATGCCAGCGCTCGCACTGAGAGTGCACGCTCTGGTGTGAACCGCGCTCTCATTGACACCGAGTCTAAAACTATGCCCAGAAAGATCACACTCTGGCAGGGGGATAGTTTGCTCTTTGAAACATTGATCGTGAGACCCAGGCATTTTAAATGGCCGAGAATTAGATCTCTGTGAGCTATTAGTTCGCCTCTCGACTGCGCTAGCACCAGCCAGTCCTCGAGGTAATTCAGCACACGCACTCCTCTCTGTCTCAGAGGAGAGAGTGCTGCATCCACACACTTCGTGAATGTGCGGGGTCCCAAAGACAGACCGAACGGTAGAACTGTGTACTAAGCCTGTCCCTCGAAGGCTAATCTCAAGAATGGCCTATGACGAGGGTTTATTTGAATGTGAAAGTAAGGCAAAGCAAGGCAAGGCAAGGCAAGGCAAGGCAAGTTTATTTATATAGCACATTTCATACACAATGGTAATTCAAAGTGCTTTACATAGGAGAAAATAAAATAATCAAAACAAATAAGAATAATTAAAACAGTTTAGAATAAAAAATAAAATAAAGTACAGTAAAAACAGTCGGACGAACATTGGTACAGTGCTCATTCAGTAAATGCACAGCTAAACAGATGTGTTTTGAGTCTGGATTTGAATGTGACTACTGTAGGAGCACATCTGATCTCTTCTGGAAGCTGGTTCCAGCTGCGGCTGGCATAGTAGCTAAAAGAAGACTCTGTGCTGTGATGCAATCGGAAACCAGATTGAAAATTGTCAAAGTAACCATTCAAGCTTAAGAATTTGTTCAGCTGATTGAAGACAACTTTTTCAATGATCTTGCCTATGAAAGGAAGATTTGAGATCGGTCTATAATTGCTTAATATGGTCTTATCTAGATTGCTCTTTTTCAGGAGGGGCTTGACAACTGCAGTTTTCAGGGAGTTTGGAAAACTCCCAGAGAGAAGTGAGGCATTTACCACTTCTAGGAGATCTGCTTCTAAACAGTTTGACACACTTTTGAAAAAAGATGTGGGAAGTGTGTCAAGGGCGCAGGTTGATGTTTTAAGGTGCTGTACGGTTTCTTCCAAAATTTTGCCATCAATTTCTTCGAAAACAGACATAGTAACTACTTTCTTAGGTAGTGGTCTGATCTGTTTGACCCCAGCGCAACTTAAGGATGAGCTGATCACCTTTCTGATATTATTGATTTTCTCAGAGAAGAAAGAAGCAAACTCACTGCACTTGAAGTCTGAGAGCATTTCACTGGGAATCTCGCTTAACATAGGGGGACCTGAAACCCTTATAATGTGATTTGTGCATACTTTTGAGTGTTTGACTGACTGTACAGGCATTTGCGTGTGGGGAAGTCAGTGTTAAAACAGGGGAGGGGCCACCTATTTGTGGAGGACTGTGAACCCGTGTGTTGTGCTTGTGAAACATGCTCTTTTTGTGCTTTATTTGGGTCGCCGTGAAAACGGCGTTTGTTTGTAAAGACGTGCTTACTGTTGCGGGCCTGCTTACAGAAATAAAATCCCCATCCGCCTGAACTGAACAGGGGGTTGTGGGAAGTCTCATGGGCTTTTCCGAGGGTGGTCCGGCCGGCGCGGGACACTCACCCTCTCTCTTCGCGTCGCGTGCTAGGATGACTTCGGCGGTGCCACGTCGGTCACGATGCTGGGCCGCGGGCCTTGGTGCCGGGGCATCGGGAAGCGCTTCGCAGCTCTTGACTGGCACTGGGCATCAGCCGCAGGGCAGGGCTGTGTTCGGGCAAAGATGAGCGGCTACGGCTACTCTTCTAAATGCGACAATGCCTCATAGCCCTTCTCCACCGTGCCATCCACAGAGGAGAGAGTCGCGGAAACTTCTTCCTCGGCTGAAGAAGGGCCGAGGGAGGAGGCGCGGGTCAAGCGGCGTCTTCTTCCCTGGCGAGAGCTAGCTGAGTCCGCAGAGAGGAGATGGACATGCTCTCACAGGCCGCACATCCGCCGGAGGAGAGTCCCAGGCATGAAATGCATCGCACGTGGTGATCGGCCTTGTGCAGCTTGCGTGCGCACGTAGCGCAGTTCGAAACACGAGGCATTTGAAACAACGCCTCGCGTGTAGCAATAGAAAAGATATCGCCGGATAGCCACAGGTGAGACGGCGTCAGGAGACAAACGGCTGAAGAAGACGTAATCTGCTGAATAATGCTCGCTCAGGCTGAAGGGCTTGTTAGACGGCGAAGGCTCAAACAGACAGAGACGTATAGTTTGTCGCTGAAGGAGTAAAAATCTGCTATAATGGCGAATTCAAGGGCTTATATAGGCTAGGCCTCGCCCCTATGACGGGCTCTGACATAGAGTGATCTCATTGGTCGCACGTCAGAGGCGCCCGCGCCATTGGATGTGCAGTTGCTGCAGCACAGCCTAGGAGTGAGCGAGACGCTCAATGTGCTAGCTGTGCAGCTGCAAATGCGTTTTACATAGAGGTTCAGTAAATCGAGGAAAAGGAGTTTTCCCACTTCGTATAGCTACGCAATACGAAGTGACCGTTCGAAAGGGAACACTTTGGAGAAGTGGAGAAACACTTTTTATGAGTGTTTGAGAATGGGACATGGTGAAAGTAATAGAAAGCACTTTGATGATTGGGGTGAGTTTGCCTTTACTTTTCTCCAAAACTATACAGTAAAATGACTTGACAATAATTACAATTATAGCCAACGTCAGTCTGAACAGGAATCAAATGAAAAAATGAGCAAACCTATGGAGGAACACTTTTTATGAGTGTTTGAAAATGGGACATTTATGTAAGTGATAGAAAGCAATTTGGTGATTGGGGTGAGTTTGCCTTTACTTTTCTCCCAAACTATACAGTAAAATGACTTGAAAATAATAAAGTTAATAGCCAGGGTCACCCTGAACATGAATCCATTGAAAAAATGAGCAAACCTATGGAGGAACACTTTTTATGAGTGTTTGAAAATGGGACATGGTGTAAGTAATAGAAAGCATTTTGATGTTGGGGTGAGTTTGCCTTTACTTGTCTCCAAATCTATACAGTAAAATGACTTGAAAATAATTACAATTATAGCCAAGGTCAGTCTGAATAGGAATCAAATGAAAATATGAGCAAACCTAAGGAGGAACACTTTTTATGAGTGTTTGAAAATGGGACATGGTGTAAGTGATAGAAAGCAATTTGATGATTGGGGTGAGTTTGCCTTTTCTTTTCTCCAAAACTATACAGTAAAATGACTTGAAAATAATTACATTAATAGCCAGGGTCACCCTGAACATGAAGCCATTGAAAAAATGAGCAAACCTATGGAGGAACACTTTTTATGAGTGTTTGAAAATGGGACATTGTGTAAGTGATAGAAAGCAATTTGGTGATTGTGGTGAGTTTGCCTTTACTTTTCTCCAAAACTATACAGTAAAATGACTTGACAATAATTTCAATTATAGCCAACGTCAGTCTGAACAGGAATCTAATGAACAAATGAGCAAACCTATGGAGGAACACTTTTTATGAGTGTTTGAAAATGGGACATTGTGTAAGTGATAGAAAGCAATTTGGTGATTGGGGTGAGTTTGCCTTTACTTTTCTCCCAAACTATACAGTAAAATGACTTGAAAATAATAAAGTTAATAGCCAGGGTCACCTTGAACATGAATTCATTGAAAAAATGAGCAAACCTATGGAGGAACACTTTTTATGAGTGTTTGAAAATGGGACATGGTGTAAGTAATAGAAAGCATTTTGATGTTGGGGTGAGTTTGCCTTTACTTGTCTCCAAATCTATACAGTAAAATGACTTGAAAATAATTACAATTATAGCCAAGGTCAGTCTGAATAGGAATCAAATGAAAATATGAGCAAACCTATGGAGGAACACTTTTTATGAGTGTTTGAAAATGGGACATGGTGTAAGTGATAGAAAGCAATTTGATGATTGGGGTGAGTTTGCCTTTACTTTTCTCCAAAACTATACAGTAAAATGACTTGAAAATAATTACATTAATAGCCACGGTCACCCTGAACATGAATCCATTGACAAAATGAGCAAACCTATGGAGAAACACTTTTTATGAGTGTTTGAAATGGGACATTGTGTAAGTGATAGAAAGCAATTTGGTGATTGGTGTGAGTTTGCCTTTACTTTTCTCCCAAACTATACAGTAAAATGACTTGAAAATAATAAAGTTAATAGCCAGGGTCACCCTGTACAGGAATCTAATGAACAAATGAGCAAACCTATAGAGGAACACTTTTTATGAGTGTTTGAAAATGGGACATGGTGTAAGTGATAGAAAGCAATTTGATGATTGGGGTGAGTTTGCCTTTACTTTTCTCCAAAACTATACAGTAAAATGACTTGAAAATAATTACATTAATAGCCAGGGTCACTCTGAACATGAATTCATTGAAAAATGAGCAAACCTATGGAGGAACACTTTTTATGAGTGTTTGAAAATGGGACATTGTGTAAGTGATAGAAAGTAATTTGGTGATTGGGGTGAGTTTGCCTTTACTTTTCTCCCAAACTATACAGTAAAATGACTTGAAAATAATAAAGTTAATAGCCAGGGTCACCCTGAACAGGAATCTAATGAACAAATGAGCAAACCTATGGAGGAACACTTTTTATGAGTGTTTGAAAATGGGACATGAAGAAAGTAATAGAAAGCACTTTGATGATTGGGGTGAGTTTGCTTTTACTTTTCTCCAAAACTATACAGTAAAATGACTTGAACATAATTACAGTAATAGGCAGGGTTACCCTGAACATGAATCCATTGAAAAAATGAGCAAACCTATGGAGGAACACTTTTTATGAGTGTTTGAAAATGGGACATGGTGTAAGTCATAGAAAGCACTTTGATGATTGGGGTGAGTTTGCCTTTACCTTTCTCCAAAACTATACAGTAAAATGACTTGAACATAATTACAGTAATAGGCAGGGTCACCCTGAACATGAATCCATTGAAAAAACGAGCAAACCTATGGAGGAACACTTTTTATGAGTGTTTGAAAATGGGACATGGTGTAAGTGATAGAAAGCACTTTGATGTTTGGGGTGTTTGCTTTTACTTTTCTCCAAAACTATACAGTAAAATGACTTGAAAATAATTACAGTAATAGCCAGGGTCACCCTGAACATGAATCCGTTGAAAGAATGAGCAAACCTATGGAGGAACACTTTGTTTCAATATAACAATTCAATATAAATAATATAACATTATATATAAATTGTATGAGTGTGAGTGTGCGTGCATGTGTTTTTTAAATATCATTTGTGTTTCATTCATCAGGTATGAATGAATATTTCATAGATAGGTTTTTATTGTTCATATATGCAATTCAATGATAATTGACAGACTAAAGCCACCCAAAGCCTGTTGTATTATATTTGTCATTTACATTAACATGAAAAATGTAAGTAAATAAATAATTATTATACATGATGTATAATAATTAAATGTATATATATAACAAACATTAAAATCAACAATACAAATGTAAAATAAATGTATGATAATTAACATCAATATTACATTTCATTAGCATTAATAAAAATATTAATAATTAATGTGTATATATATATATATATAATATATATATATAAACATTCAAATTAAAAATAAATCAATAAAGATTAATACATGATAGTTATAATTAAATGTATACTTTATATATACAAACATTAAAATCAACAATAAAATGCTAAATAAATGTATGATAAATAACATTAATATTACATTTCTTTAGCATTAATACATATATTATAATAATTATAATAATAAAATAAAATAATATACACATTCACATTAAAAATAAAATTGTAAAAAAATTAAGGATGTATGCTAATTAAAATGAATATGAACATGAATAAATTATGTAATAATTTATGTTAATTATATTTAGGCATACAAACATTAAAATAATAAAAACAATCTTATTTGTGTCCTAATAAGATGGAAAATAGCCGAAAATAGAGTCTAAAAATCAAGTTTGACCTCTTTCAGCACCCGTACCGTAAGTGCAGGATTAGACGCGCTACTAAAAAAAATGTGCGGCTGGCTTGACCGTGTATTTTCAACGTGCGGCCCACTTGACCGCAGTTAAAGTTTTTGGGCAAAGTAAGCATTGCGGAACAACTAGACGAAGGCTACAGGATTGGCATTAGGAGGCACAACGAAGAGGTGACAAAAAATCGACACATACTGTCCCGGATAATAGACTGTGTAAAGTTTTGTGGAGCATTTGAGTTGGCGTGGTCATGATGAGAGTGAGAGCTCAGATAACCCTGGTATATTTCGCGGATTGGTGGATTTTGTGGCCTCTCTTGATGGAGCATTGAAAGAACATCTTGACAGTGCTACTGTATTTAAGGGAACGTCGAAAACTATACAGAACGAGCTTCTGGACTGTATGTTATCTGTTACAAGAGAAGAAATAATCAAAGAAGTCCAGACAAGTAGTTTTTTATCAATTCAGGCAGATGAAACCACAGATATTGCCACACTGGCCCAGCTTGTGCTTGTTTTGCGCTACA
This sequence comes from Chrosomus eos, assembly GCA_036326025.1. Taxonomy (NCBI): domain Eukaryota; kingdom Metazoa; phylum Chordata; class Actinopteri; order Cypriniformes; family Leuciscidae; genus Chrosomus; species Chrosomus eos. The sequence continues at coordinate 37,567,821 of CM070834.1, read as the reverse complement.
TCGACGACAAAAATAACGTGCAGGAAAGATTTTTTGAGTTCATCCCTCTGCAGTTAGCTACAGCTGAGTCCATTGCTACTGCACTAAAAGAGCGTCTTGCTTCTATCCTCCCCGAGGATCAGAAAAGTAAGCTCATCTGCCAGGCATATGATGGAGCCAGCGTGATGAGGGGTGCCACTGCAGGTGTACAGAGAAAAGTACAAGATGTGTATCCAAATGCCCACTACATCCACTGCTACGCTCATCAGCTCAACCTGATTATGCAGCAAGCCACGTCTCACATAACCAAGACGAGGATTTTTTTTTCTAACATTGGTGGATTTGCCAGCTTTTTTTCTAAGTCACCCAAGCGGACCTGTTTTCTGGATAAAGTGGTTGCCCATAGACTGCCAAGATCCAGCAATGTCAGATGGAACTTTCATAGCCGTGCCATTAATACAGTTTTTGAGCACAGAGAGGATCTCATTCACTGTTTTGAGAGCATACAAGACTCAGGTGACTTTGACCCCAATACTGTCAGAGAAGCAGGTGCCCTGTCCATGCTACTGGAGGATGAGGATTTTAAGTTCTTTCTGGAACTTTATCACCACATCATGCCACATGTTGACTTCCTCTATGCCAAGCTCCAGAAGAAGAACATTGATTCGGTCCATATAAAAGTGAGCATCCAACAGTTCCAACAGGAAATACAAAAGATCAGGTAACTTTATTTCTGTAATATGATCATTATTTGGTTTCTCTTTCATTATTAACTCTCTCTCTTTTGCCAATATTATAATAAATTAGCTTTTTCCTTTGCAGAAACTCTCTCCACTCCATTGGTGAACAAAGCAGTGGTTCTCAGCCAACAAAGAGACGCCGGGTGCTCAGTCCAGAAGAGCGTGAAAGGATTGGAGCAGAGGTGAGTTTGTTATAGAAATCAGTCAAAATACTATTTTACAATATTGTTGTGCTGCAGAAATGTCCTGCCTGCATATCATATTCTACAGACTCAAGAAAACTATTTATAAATCCTTACAAAAATCATAATTTTAATATTATACAACAGCATCCCAAAAATAATAAATTGGCAACATAAATATAAATGATCAAATTAGGGATGCAAGTTATCCATTAATTCATTAATCTTTAGTTGATTGACCTTATCGATCGATTAACGATTAACTGATAAGTGGCTATTTTCCTGAGAATGTAAATTTCTCACGGTATCAATCTTCTAAATATCTTCCTTTCTGTTCAGCAGAAGAAATTAATTCATACAGGTTTGAAAAAAACATGAGGGTGAGCATATGATGACAGGCTACTACCTTACATTTATTGTTTAATTATCTCTATAGGTCTGTGACACAATCCTGGGACACACTAGGGAGCGTTTCTCCTTCACAGACCACCTTGTCTGTGCCACCTTGTTGCAGGGGGACAGGTTTGATGAGTACAACGATACCTTTCCTGACGATGCATTGAGCAGCACCATCAGAGCGTACCCGATGCTCAATGGAAGCAAGCTGAAGACAGAGCTCAGTCTCATCTACAGCAAGCAAGAGTTCAGAGCCTGCCGTGGTGCTGTGGACCTATTCCAGCTGTTTATGGAGAATAATCTCGAAGAAGTCTTTTCCGAAACTGTCACTCTCCTAAAAGTTATCATAACCACACCCATGACCACGGCTGAAGCTGAGAGGTGCTTTTCAACCTTGAAAAGAATTAAAACCTTTCTCAGAAACACCATGACCCAGGAGAGGCTGAATGCACTGGCATTGCTGTCCATGGAAAAGAGACTTGTCACAGAGATGACTGACTTTAATCAGAGAGTAATTGAGAAATTTGCTGGCCAGAAAGAGAGAAGAGCTAAATTTATGTTCAAGTAGAAAAGATGCTTTTTAGTACTGATTTGTTGATCTGAAATGTATATAAAGAAGATAATTGTTTTATGTTCAAGTAGGAAACATGCTTTTTGTTGCTGCTTTGTTGGTCTGAAATGTACAGACCCTAGAGAGATAACGAGAATTCACTTAAGAGAACTACAGACCCTTTCCAAAAAATTTGAATATCATGGAAAAGTTAATTATTTCAGGAATTCAACTTAAAATGTGAAACTAATATATTATATAGGCTCATTGCTTGCAAAGTGAGAGATTTCAAGCCTTTATTTGTTATAGTTTTGATGATTATGGCTTACAGCTTATGAAACCCCCATAAAAAAAATCTAAATGTCATAAAGCTTTTCTGCTGAAGGAAGCATGAAGTGCTCTAATGTCCTGGAAGTCCAGAGTCAATGCAGCCATCAGGACATTTAGAGCACTTCATGCTTCCTTCAGCAGAAAAGCTTTATGAAGATGAAGATGATTTTCAGCAGGAGTTTCACCTGCCCACACTGCCAAAATAACCAAAACCTGGTTCAATGACCATTGGATTATTGTGTAACTACTACAGTGTGATTTCATGTAATATTCTAATTTTCAAAAATTGATTTTGTGGGTTCCATAAGCTGTAAGCCATTATGTAAGCCATACTCATCAAAATTATAACAAATCAAGGCTTAAAATATCTCACTTTGCAAGCAATGAGCCTTTTTTTATAAAATTAGTTTCACATTTTAAGTTGAATTCCTAAAATGATTTAGCTTTTCCATGATATTCAAATTTTTGGAAAGGGACTGTATATAAAGGAGAGCACCATTTATGTTCAAGTAGGAAACATGCTTTTTGTTTCTACTTTGTTGGTCTGAAATGTAAATAAAAAGAGATCAAAATAGCTTTTTTGTTTCTGCTTTGTATTTTGCCCCCCCCCCCCCCCCCCCCCCCCCCCCCCCCCACATGAAAAATGCGCCCCCCCAAAAATAATTATCACCAGCCGCCACTGTTTTGTACCAGTAAATGTTCCCGGACAAATATATGAGATTTGGCTGATTTATTCTACTACAACACTAAAACCTATTGTTACGAACCCTCTTTAAAATTGGCAGAAAAAGGGTTATATAAAGTGAAAAGCTTATAACATAAAGAAGGACACGTGAAACCTAAACACGATATTTAAACATGTATTTAAATCACAAAACTAGGAAACACGAATCATAACGAAAAGAAACAAACAATATTTCTAAGATAATTACCAAACTATGATAAACACAAAAAAACAATTATAAGACACTTTAAAGTATAAGGTCAAAGTATAAACAAAACAACAATTAAGAAATAAACGAAACTGGTGAATCTCCTCTCTCCTGCCATGATCTGTTTCAGCATCTTTAATATAGTTGAACACCAACACCAACGCGTAGAACGAGACGCAGGAGCACAGGGGCGGACCTAGCTATCAAGACTCAGACAAAGAGAAAAGAAAACAGAGTCATGACACCGTACGCGAGGAGAAGAAAACGCAGGCCGTAACACTATTTAGGCCCAATGCAGGGCCATTTATGAGTTATTAATTGGTTCAGACTCGGGCCAGTTAACATGTGTGGCCCTTGTCTTTAACCCAGATCTGGGTCACTCCAGGGCCGTCATTCTTTGCAGCATGTGGGCTGGGAAAAGGGTTAGGCCAGAAAAAAATTGCTATGTGATGTTATGCTGTAACATTTCTCTATTTAGAGCATGCTAGACGAGAGAGAGCGAGAAGGATTTGTTTATATCTCCAGCTTCCCTCCGAGTCTCTGACGTCACTGTCCTCCTCCATCAGCGAGCCTCCATCTGTCCCGTACATCTCCGCCAGCGCTCCAGTGGCTCATTGTGGAGAAGATGCTGAGGAGACCATGACAAACAACAGATGCACGCTACGTGTGTGTGTACCGCTAACCCTTACTGTGTACTGACATCAGGAGACACGGCGGCCAAACACTCTCCAGTGCATTTATATATGCTTACTTAAGAGCAGTGTGTGTGTGTGTGTGTGTGTGTGTGTGTGTGTGTGTGTGTGTGTGTGTGTGTGTGTGTGTGTGTGTGTGTGTGTGTGTGTGTGTGATACAGGATTAAGCAGTTCTGCTCAAGCACTAAAAATAACTTCCTCAAAAATGTTCAGTGTGAGTAATATCTGATTTTTAGCATCTCATTCTTGACTCATTATTTGATTGGACAAACATGCAATGTAATAAGGTAGCATATAAATGTCTGAAACATTTTTCCTGTGTACCGTTTTACACTTTCACCAAAAAAGACGCTATTCAGTGGTTCTCAACCAGGTCCCAGCAAACTTCCAGGGGTCACAATAAGTCTTATAACGATTTAAATTTAGTTACATTAAAGGGATAGTTCACCCAAAAATGAAAATGATGTCATTAATTACTCACCCTCATGCCGTTCTAAACCCGTAAGACTTTCGTTCATCTTCAGAACACAAATAAAGATCTTTTTGATGAAATCTGAGAGCTTTCTGTCCCTCCATTGACAGGCTACGCAACTACCACTTTCAAGCCCCAGAAAGGTATTAAACACATTTTTAAAGTAATCCATGTGACTCCAGCCACTTTGTTTGGGGGGAAATGTATTTAAAAAGATATTAATCTCAAACACTCCAATGACTGTCAATGGAGGGACAGATATCTCTCAGATTTGATAAAAATATCTTCATTCGTGATAGTGAGGGTGAGTAATTAATAACAGAATTTTCATTTTTTTGGGTGAATTAACCCTTTAAAAACGTTCATTAAAATGCTAAAAGAAAAATAATTGTACAACATTACACCGAGATCATGTTTTTAAATGTATGAATTTTTATTACAGCTGACGTATCAGAAGTACAGATCAGGCCTATGGTGTTTTCCTGGACAAAGGGAGGTAAAAAAGGTTGAGAACCAGTTCCACTATATTAATTTGCAGTCTCACACAGCAAACATAGGAAGACTGCCACGTTTCTGGGCTGAATGTTACACACCCTATTTATAGATCCAATCTGTGATCTCTCAACACACAAGGAAGAAAACTTTCTAAGGAAATACAAAAATATACGTCTATATAAATGTTCCACTGAAAAAAAAATGTAATGTGACATTATTGTGAATGAAGACCAACGTTTTATGTTAGACTGGGTGATTGTAATACACAGTCTGAGACAATCACAGCACTCTTGGCAACAGACGGTACATTCAGAAATGGCGACATCTTATATATTATTTAGAATAACACAGTAGTTTCATTCAAGTTCAGTAAATCCAACATGACAAATCTGGTTCTTTGGCTGCCTTCGCCAGAAATGAATTGCAGATGTTGTCTCAGGTGAACTGATGACATTGCACATCAATCACGCTCTGATGCCCTTTTAGCAGATGATCCCGAGATGTTTCACACACAAAAGTAGTGGGCTCCTACATATGTTCGGTTGCATTAAATGATTGCAAAACAAGCTTGTAATACATCAAAGCGAGTGCAAATAAGGCATAACACATGTAACCCCTCCACCCGGGTCCCACTCGACCCGCTCCGAGCGGGCCTCGAACCCGGGTCTCCGGCATGAGAGTCAGGCACTCTAACAAGGAGGCTAAAGACTGCAGCCTCTAGCATCTGTCGCTAGAGCGCCTATTGAGATCAGAGGAGTGAGGTTTACTCGCACAGCAACTACTAGCTGGCCTCCGTTACACACACATTCACACAACATTCAATTGATAGCAGCATCAAATCAAAAATGAAAGCAATCAATAGCGTACAACAGAAAACGATTAGCTCTAGCTGTGTTTCCATCCACACGTTTCTATCGAATTAAGTGATATCGAATGAAAAATGCCTTATGGAAACAGTAAAATTCGATTGAATTTCATGAATATCGACTCAAATGAAATGCGTTCGGTCTCATGGGATTTTATCTTGATGGATATACGGCTTATGCGATAAACGCTGATGGAAACGTTATTATGTGCGAAAATGAATGCAAACGCCTTAAAATGTCTCAAATCAATTCGATGTACCAATTTGATCGCAGAACAGCATGTGACGTCATTACACACAGGTTTTTATTCGCTTTAAAGCCGTTGGATGGAAACACACTTTCACCAGCTTTATTCACATGAGCTTTTTTACCGAACTTCAGATCATTCGATTGACAAGTGGATGGAAACTTGGCTACTGTGTCTGTTCGTACAGTACATTATTAGTTGTGTCGATACACCTGGAAGATCAGCGTCAATATATACCAGTATCTTAGAAATAATGTGCACAACTTCAACTGAAACGTGATGCATTTAATAACTGTAGTTTAACTGGTCAGAGACACGTGTTATCTGAATGAATCACTGAGGATGAGAATAGCACAATATACACTTCAGTGCGCCGCTGGAATAATACAGGAGTTAGTTTGATTGCACAAAAATAGTATTGACAAGAAATGTAAAGAATTCAGGCTTACAATGCAAAGTGTATGCTACATTTGGATAATTATATACCCTTTCGATGATGATGATGATATTAATTCATATTTGGACACCACATTACTTGATTATCTGTGTAAATACATATAGAACATCCACTTATATCACTACAGAAATTGCAGGTCAATCTTTACATTACAGCGTTCATGTTACGGTGTGTTCACATTCTGATTATAATGGACAATATGTATTTAATATGTAATTATTTGGTGGTGCTGCAGAGTTTGAGTTTGATTGACAGGCGATCTGACCAATCATAACGCTGAATCCGCCATTTCGCCCGACAACAAACCAGACAGGAGAGTTAGTAGATTAACGTTGATGGACTTGAACTTGAAAAATTGTGTATTTTTTTGTCTTTCCATGGTTGAAACAACATACAGTACCTTCTGATGTTTATTTGGTGCTATAACTAATAGTAAAGAGGAAGAGATGATCGTTTTACCTGCCGTTTGAACTGAGGAGACACGTGAAAGAGCCACAAAACCCTATATATTGTATGAATAACTGTAGTGTAATATTAATAATAGCCACAATAGTATAATTAAGTGCAATTGTGTTTTTCTGTGGAAAACTGTATTTTGTTGTTGACTGATTTGCACTCAACACTTTTCTGTGAATGAACTTGTGATGAAAATGTGTGTTCTTCCTAAGGCGTTTCTGTAGATTTACTGGACATCACTGATTTTGAAATCATTGCACTGGATATTATTATTTTGCTATAACTATTGTATTGTTTGCCTCTGTATTTCAGAGTTTTGTGTATGTGTTATCAGATTTGATGAATGATCAGAGATTGTGACTACACTATTACTGTGGCTAGTTGTACAATACTATAGGAATCCTGCATAGCTGGCCTTCAAACAACAACTATAGTTGTGCATCCATCCTTCCATCTTCTATTCCTGCTTTAGCCACAAAGATTGCTGATACATGTCCCAGCATGCATCAGCTCGATGGCAGGGAAACACCCTCTGCTATAATGCACTGCCCAGTTCAGTTAATTGTACAGTACAGTACACTATAGTTAGCTTTACAGTACAATTGTATTCTGGTATTAAGCCGCTTGCATGGAGCCCATACAAGGTGATGGAAAAAAATAAGAGATGGGAAGAAAATTAATATTTGTGCTCTCTTGCAAAACATTTGGGTTCTCTCTTGCAAAACTATTGCATTCCCCTGAGAAACTTTGTGTTCGCAACTTTGTGCACTGAAATATAGTTTTTATATATATATAAAGCGCGTGCACTCTCATAAAGCGGCCTCTCAAACAGCTTGCGAAAACCAAATTGACTTTTTTTCCGTAGCTTATTGCGCTTAAATGGGCAAAAACATACAACATTATGTCCAAATGCCTGTCTTGCTGAGTATTCAGGTAAATACATTCAGTTTTTAAACTTAATAGTTGAGAAATATGCATGTTGTGTATCAGTATATTGGATTTGTGCATTCGCTCTTAAAGTGACAGTAGCCTAATAAACCTGCTGCTATCTGTGTCATTAATGTTAATCAAAGAGAAAATCACTCACTGCTCTTGACTGAATATCTTTTGTAGCTTTATTTGTAAGTATTAATCTGTATTTAATATTTACAATGAAATCTATCCAGTGTTATTTTACATTTGATTACTTTCATTTCTGTAATATTTCTGAATACTGTTAGACCAACCTGAAAAAATTAAAGCCGTGTTTATTTAATGTGTCTCTTTGTTCTATTGTATTTATTTGTGCTCTCATTTGCAATTTTCTAATTTGGTCTTATTTTATTACTGGCTGTTTACTTGTCTTTTTTTGTAAATGTAGTTCAACGATCCAAATAAACGACTCCTTGTGCTGTGTGTAAGTTGTTACAACTGATACAATTATCTGTATGGCGGTATATATGCCAGTTTTCCCCATGGTATCAAATATCTTTATAAAATATTTTTTATAAATATTTTTCATGGTATCGTATTGAAATTGGAAATATAAACTGGTATATATACCGCCATACAGATAATCTAGTGTCGTGAAAACACTAATTTCTGTAACTAGTTTTTCTAGCGAAAGCTAATTTTTTTGCAAGCGAACTTTCTTGTGGGAATGAAAAAGCATTGAAAAAAAATTTTTTTACCCTCATTATGTCACTTTATGGACTCCATAAGTAAGCTACTGTTGATGTTATACAAAATTATTCTATTTACTGTAGTGATTAATCACAGTAACATGTCATTACATACGTGTCACATGGACACTGACATGAAGTGCTACTAAATTTCCCAAATGATAAACATTTCCTCACTGGATTACAAAATGTGGATTTTCTGCAACATGTGCTTTAAAGATGCGCCATTACCGCGACTGTGCTTTAATCTGAAGACGCTACACATCGCTGGGTGTCCGTGGTCGCATGGTGAATCTGTAAGGCATGCATCCGCAACAAGCAATCCTCAAAGACCTGAGTATTTCAGGGTTCCTGAAGGCATATATCATGGGGTTGATGATGGAGTGGCAGATTGCTGGAAGAGCCGTGGCGTAAGTGTAGATCACCGGGGATCGAGTGTCCGCCACCAGCGAGTACATGGCAAGAGGGATCCAACAAAAAGCAAACGTTCCCAATATAGTGGTCAAGGTTGAGACGCCTTTCGTGGTGGAGGACGAGTGCGACGCACTCATGAATTGATGCTGTACTGCGATTTGCTGAGCGTGCCGGAACGCGATCTTGCAGATCTGAAGGTACAACTGCAGAATCAGAGCGAATATCAGGAGGAAGGACACTGCGAGAGCCGCGGCGTTGCTTTTGTTAACCGGTCGACAGATGCTACACGTGCTTTCGTCTTCCAAACAGTTCCAGCCCAGGACCGGGAGCGATCCCAGCAAAGTGCTGACGACCCACAACAGGACAAGCGTGACGTAAGTGAACGTCACCGTGCTCTCGGTGTGGTACGACAGCGCGTTATACAGCGACAGATAACGGTCCACGGTGATCGCCAGGATGTTGAGCACTGAGGCCGAGAAGGCTGTGATGAGGAGCCCGGCTGATAGTAGCATAACGAATCCTGAATCGATTATGTAAGTTACGATGAAATTGAGGATTAGGCTCAGGCCGGCCAGGAGGTCTGCAAACGCCAGACTCCCGATGAGGATGAACATGGGAGCTCTTAAAGTGGGCGTGTAGGAGATCAGAGCGATCACAACCGCGTTCTCGCACGACATGAGCGTCCCCGTCACACACAGGAGAACGTCCCACGGGTTGAGGATCACGGGAACCGGAACCGGCTCCAGATCCCAGGATGGGACAGGCGACGTGTTTCTTCCCTCCAGTACATCCCAGTTGAACAGAGAAGCGTTCAGGAGCAGGTTACTCATTGCTACAGCAGGAGTGCGAATCACTGGAAATGAGACAAGTCACACATAAGATTAAACCTGCGGGAAACACTACGCAACACTGTTACTGAAATCATTAGGCAAGGGCGTAGAATTTAGTTTAGCATTTAGGGGGAATCACTGAAAATGCGGAAGAGTCACACATTTTTATTTATTTTATTTATCCTTAAAGGGATAGTTCAGCAAAAAATTAAAATGCTGTCAGTAATTACTCTCCCTTGTGTTTTTCCAGCCCCGTGAGACTTTAGTTCATCTTCAGAACACAAATTAAGATATTTGTGATTTAAATCTGAGAGCTGGGTCACTCCTCCATAGGCTTTTGTGGGATTGAAACTTGCCGGCCCAGAAAAGTTATTAAAGACATCATTAAAATAGTCCAAGTGACTACAGCCAAAGTCCTTTTAGGCAAGTCCTGCCACTCGACCGCCATCTTGGCAACGCCAAGCTCCTATCTAAATGAATGGGCAAAGAGTCAGAACTGCACTGTCACTGGTCACCGGGACATAAAAACTACATGTATAGAAACAGCAGTAAAATATGATAAAAATCGCTGAAAAAGTTTGATGACTTTGCCCCAAAATAAGGTTTAAAACGGCCTTTTCCCCCACGGTTATACTTTTACTACGCATCCGCAAGGGTTCACTTCTCCGCTATTGCAAAAATCAACTGTGCGCATGCGTCAAAGGAACCAGACGATAGGCTAAAATGTTTCCCGGCTTGACTGTTAAAAGCAGGCGATTGGCTTTCCAGCGGGAGGGGCGGGACATGTACACACAACCGCCATCTTTGGCGTTACGGGTTTTCCCTATATTGTATTGAGGATTTAGGAAGTGCCATGTCTCTATATAAATTGTCTCTGCTACAGTTTAATCTTAAGTTTATCAAGCGACGAGAATACTTTGTGTGCAAAAAAAATAAAAAATAACATTCAACTATTCATTTCCTTCTCTGTCGGCCTCGAGATAGTTCACGTAGTCTAATAGTGCAGCGCTTCTGTGTTATACGTCATACGTAGCCTCACTATTGGCCGACGCTGGTCATGTGTGTGTGATGCGTGTGACGTATAACACAGAAGCGCTGCGCTGTTACACTACATGAACTCACTCGAGGCCGACAGAGAAGGATACTTAAATAAAGTCGTTATTTTTGTTTGTTTTTTGCGCTCAAAAAGTATTCTCGTCGCTTGATAAACTTAAGATTGAGCCACTGTAGTCACTTGGACTATTTTAACGATGTCTTTAATATCTTTTCTGTTGCCGGCAAGTTTCAATCCCTCATAAGCCTATGGAGGAGTGACCCAGCTCTCAGATTTAATCACAAATATCTTCATTTGTGTCCGGAAGATGAACGAAAGTCTTACGGGGTTAAACAACATGAGAGAGAGTAATTACTGACAGAGTTTACATTTTTGGGTGAACTATCCCTTTAATTTAACCAGGGGAATCACATTGAGATACTGCGATCTCTTCTATCTCTAAACCTGGTCAAGACGGCAGCACATAAGGTTTCACACAAAATAATCACAAAATGACAATACCACAATTTACACTTTCAAAAATTAAATAAATATTAGCAAATCAAGAAAAACAATTTCAAGTGTCCTTACACATAAGATGAGACCTCAAATCTGCGGGAAACACTACGCAACACTGTTACTGAAACCATTAGGTGGTGGTTTTAATGGTTAACACTTGATGATGTTTTTAGTGGAAACCTTTATAAATCCTGTGTTTTTCAGCAGGGGGCATTGACCTGATTTGAGATGAAAAATGGCATCATTGTCTTAGAGCTTCTTTATAGCTGAAATTAAATTTGATTCATAATTGATCAATGTAACTGTTATTTATCTGTTTATTAATGTGAAACTGCTTTAAACCAATCCATATCACAAGAAGCGCTACAGCAATGAATGTGCCTTGATTTACCTTGACAAAAAAAAAAAAACACCAAAAATATACCAGACTATTCAAAAGAGGCAGAGAAGGAGCTATTTTTAGCTCTCAGCATGTCAAATAAGAGGCTATACTGAACTGAGACATTTCTACCACTTCTGAGCTTATAATCAAGCTGAAGTGAAAATATAATGCACACAATGTTGTAAAACACACTCATTGTGAAATATGTCACAAACAAAGACTGGTACCGACCACTGAACGCGCGCGTGTCTCCATCCCTCTTCCATCCAGTGAAGATGAAGAATAGATGAGGCTCGGGAAAGCTTCCCGTGCCACGCGCATCTTTTGGGGGATTGAGAGAGAATCCGTCGTCTTGCTTCTGATGTCGTTGTTGTTATTTATTTATCGTTTATCCTCGGTTTGTCACCTGGGCATTGCTCATTCTTGGCTTGTCATTCTGATCAGAAGCGTTGGCAGTTCACAGACAAGCGCCTGCATGTTCGCGTCTGATTGGTCGCTGAGATGACTCGCGCTGCTGACGTCAATGGCTTGTGCTTGCCATAGAACATACCTTTCTTTCTCATTCATAACACACACTACACTGCGAGCGCAACGCGGGTCCTGGCGCGACGCGAAGAAAGGCGCGCGCTCCCGTTATCCCGGTTGCGCGCGGTGCCAGTCATCGAGAGAATTCATTTTGAATTCCAGTCCAAAACTTCAGTGTAAGAAAGAAAGTAGAATTGAAGTGGAATCAACTTGAACTGTTGTGGGTTTAAATCGGCTAAATTTCATTTTTCAGTTTGAATTATCCAGAAACATTCACACCATAGGCCCATGAGTAGCCTATTACAAGAAACATCTGATGAAGAGTTTTCTGTTTGAATATACTTAAAATGTAATTTATTCCTGTGATTATCATTTTTCATCATTACTCCAGTCTTCAGTGTCTTCAGTGTCAGTGATCCTTCATAAAATTATATGAAAACGCTGATTATGTGCGCAAATATTATTGGTGCTCAATAATTAAAAATGGTTCTTATTTTTTATCAATGTTGAAAACCATGTTTGCATGCTTAATATTTTTGTGGAAACCGCGATATTTTTTTTCTGGATTCTAAAAGAACAGCATTTATTTGAAATATAAATATTTTGCAACAATATGTCTTTACGGTCTCTTTTGATCAATATAATGCGTCCTTGCTGAATAAAATTATATATATATATATTTTGTGGAAACCATGAAACACCGTCATTCAAAGGTTTGGGGGTAATATTACCCCAAACCTTTGAATGACAGTGTTTCATGCTTTCCACAAAAAGAAACAAAACAAAAAATAGCAGCATAACTGGTTTCAACATTGATAATAATCATAAATGTTTCTTGATCTGTAAATCATCATATTATAGTGATTTCTGAAGGATCATGTGACACTGAACACTGGAGTAATGATGATGATAAATTCAGCTTTGGAATAAATTACACTGTACTATATATTCACATAGAAAACACTTATTTTAAACTGTAACAATATTTCACGATATTACTGTTTTTACTGTATTTTTTATCAAATAAATGCAGCCTTGGTTAGCATAAGAGAGTTCTTTCAGAAACATTACAAAATCTTAATGTATACTGATACTGTATATGCATGTATGGCTAAAATTACTTTCTATATCGTCATTTCATAGCGTCAGCGACTAACAAGTCTTCCTATTCGCTGTTGACACATGCACTTGCATCATTTTAGTAAGATCAAACCCCCCATCATCTTACTACACATTTTGACAAAATTACCCAAATCTTATTCTCCAAATCGAGATTACCATACAGACACATTAAATTAAGACAAATCCAATAAAATATATTCAGAAGAGACATCCATTCAACAACTATGAAGTTTCCCCAAATAATGTGAATATCCTCAAAAAACATTTTGCTTGACAACCAACAGATTGTCTAAAAACCCCAGCAATGAATAACAGATGTTGGGTCAAAAGCGTGCGTGTGCATGTGTTGCTGACCGTGGTGCTGATGCAGTTCCTGGAGTCTACACCAGATGGCAGCACTCACACATTCAACTACAGCAAGGCTCTCTGCTGATGGAGAATCTGCAAACGTGACCCTGTTGCTGCTGCTTCTTTTCTTTTCATATTTAAGATAGATGCCCCATTGAACCTTTTTTCTAAGACGCCACAATCAACATAAAAATATATGAGTTTAATTTCCAGAGAAAGCATGAATATGAACATGCATTTGCTTCAGATAAATGTGTCCAACAAATGCATGTGTAACACACTTGATCTACATTGTCACTTATGTCATACCTTATAGATGACATAATTTGATTTTGTTTAAAATCTGTTTGATGTATCAGTTTAATATTTTTAGTATACATTTTTTTGGATAGATTTCACACATCCCAAATATTAGGAGCAGAAATAATCCAGCTGAGTATATCCCAGTTTTGTTCATGATCTAATTTCAATCATGACAGCTCTCAGAAAAGTTTTAGCATTTAATTGAATATGGCAATATTAATTTAGTCTTTGCATACTATATCTGCTTCACTGCTGCTGTTGATTATTGCTGCTAAGGCTGCTAATAGATACACAGACTGTGAGCATGAAAGATCTGCTGCTGCTTCATCAACAGACATATATCGATCCTGACGGACATTATTCCTGACGGACATCAATACCGACGGACATCATTCCCGACAGACATCAATACCGACGGACATCAATCCCGACAGACATCGATCCCGACAGACATTATTCCTGACGGACATCAATACCGACGGACATCATTCCCGACAGACATCGATCCCGACAGACATCATTCCTGACGGACATCAATCCAGACGGACATCGATCCCGACGGACATCGATCCCGAAGGACATCATTCCTGACGGACATCAATCTTGACGAACATCAATCCCGACAGACATCAATCTTGACGGACATCAATCCTGACGGACATCAATCCTGACGAACATCAATTCCGACAGACATCAATCTTGACGGACATCAATCCTGACAGACATCAATCTTGACGGATATCAATCTTGACGGACATCAATCCTGACGGACATCAATCCTGACAGACATCAATCTTGACGGATATCAATCCTGACGGACATCAATCCTTACAGACATCAATCCCGACAGACATCATTCCTGACGGACATCAATCCTGACGGACATCAATCCCGACAGACATCAATCCTGACGGACATCATTCCTGACGGACATCAATCCTGACTGACATCATTCTTGACGGACATCAATCCTGACGGACATCAATCCCGACAGACATCAATCCTGACGGACATCATTCCTGACTGACATCATTCCTGACAGACATCAATCTTGACGGACATCAATCCTGACGGACATCAATCCTTACAGACATCAATCCCGACAGACATCAATCCTGACGGACATCATTCCTGACGGACATCAATCCTGACGGACATAATTCCTGACGGACATCAATCCTGACTGACATCATTCCTGACGGACATCAATCCTGACGGACATCAATCCCGACAGACATCAATCCTGACGGACATCATTCCTGACTGACATCATTCCTGACAGACATCAATCTTGACGGACATCAATCCTGACGGACATCAATCCTTACAGACATCAATCCTGACGGACATCATTCCTGACGGACATCAATCCTGACGGACATCATTCCTGACGGACATCAATCCTGACTGACATCATTCCTGACGGACATCAATCCTGACGGACATCAATCCCGACAGACATCAATCCTGACGGACATCATTCCTGACTGACATCATTCCTGACGGACATCAATCCTGACGGACATCATTCCTGACGGACATCAATCCTGACTGACATCATTCCTGACGGACATCAATCCTGACGGACATCAATCCCGACAGACATCAATCCTGACTGACATCATTCCTGACAGACATCAATCCTGACGGATATCAATCCTGACGGACATCAATCCTTACAGACATCAATCCCGACAGACATCAATCCTGACGGACATCATTCCTGACGGACATCAATCCTGACTGACATCATTCCTGACGGACATCAATCATCAATCCTGACGGACATCATTCCTGACTGACATCATTCCTGACCGACATCAATCTTGACGGACATCAATCCTGACGGACATCAATCCTTACAGACATCAATTCCGACAGACATCAATCCTGATGGACATCATTCCTGACGGACATCAATCCTGACGGACATCAATCCCGACAGACATCAATCCTGACGGACATCATTCCTGACTGACATCATTCCTGACAGACATCAATCTTGACGGACATCAATCCTGACGGACATCAATCCTTACAGACATCAATCCCGACAGACATCAATCCTGACGGACATCATTCCTGACGGACATCAATCCTGACGGACATCATTCCTGACGGACATCAATCCTGACTGACATCATTCCTGACGGACATCAATCCTGACGGAAATCAATCCCGACAGACATCAATCCTGATGGACATCATTCCTGACTGACATCATTCCTGACAGACATCAATCTTGACGGACATCAATCCTGACGGACATCAATCCTTACAGACATCAATCCCGACAGACATCAATCCTGACGGACATCATTCCTGACGGACATCAATCCTGACTGACATCATTCCTGACGGACATCAATCTTGACGGACATCAATCCTGACGGACATTAATCCCGACAGACATCAATCCCGACAGACATCAATCCTGACGGACATCAATCCTGACTGACATCATTCCTGACGGACATCAATCCTGACGGACATCATTCCTGACGGACATTAATCCCGACAGACATCTATCGCGACAGACATCAATCCTGACAGACATCATTCCTGACGGACATCAATCTTGACGGACATCAATCCTGACGGACATCAATCCTTACAGACATCAATTCCGACAGACATCAATCCTGACGGACATCATTCCTGACGGACATTAGTCCTGACTGACATCATTCCTGACGGACATCAATCCTGACGGACATCAATCCTGACAGACATCAATCCTGACGGACATCAATCCTTACAGACATCAATTCCGACAGACATCAATCCTGACGGACATCATTCCTGACGGACATCCATCCTGACTGACATCATTCCTGACGGACATCAATCCTGACGGACATCAATCTTGACGGTAGGGTTGTGCGATGTCTACCAATTTGGCATCAGACGATGTGTACAGTGAAACATCGCGATGGACGATGATATCGGGAGGAGGGGCGGGGCTAACGTTCAAATTTTCAAAAGCTCAAGCTTCAAATTTTCAAAGCTTCAAAGCCGTGTTTTACAGTGGATTTAGAACAGCTAAGGGGCGTAGGCACAACGCGGAGATATTTTCCTCTACATCTCATCAGCAATTTTGATTTCGGCACGCTCTGCATCAGCTGATCACTAAGGAGCGAATGTACAGTGATGTGACAGAACTGCCAGATTCAGACTGTGCTTTCGCACTGTGGCTGGCGCTGAGCCAGAGACGGACGCGCTCAGCGCTTGTCATATTATATCACAACTATTCAGTGTTTTTAACCACATAATGTTTATTTTAGGTTTCAGACATTTAAATACATATAATTTATAGCAAAACAATACATTTATAGTTTGTAAAATACACTATGGTGTCTATGGAAGCAGCAATAACAACCCATTCAAATATATTTGCCGACGGATTTTATTCATATCAGACACACAGTGTAAGTAACTATAAAGTTAACTCTATTCTTCTCCCAGTTCACCGACCATGTATTTCGGGAGAAACTGATGAATTCACGTGCAATAATAAACCCAACAGACAGGAATCTCTGAACTGCGTGAACAAACATGACGGCGCCCATCTCACGTTACAGATCAAATATCATTTAGAAAGTTTTTTTTAACGGCAAAACAAACTCACTTACACGTATTTGAGAATCGGAATAGAAGATAGTTGATGACATGGTAACCAGGTTTGTTAATATTTATAAGTAAAAGCGCTAACGTTACATCTGTCATACAGCGCTATTTTGGCTGTGGTGAATCACGTGCCAAGCATGACGCGTCACCATGGAAACATGGGGGGGGGGGGGTCGCGATGCTGGCTTAACATCGTGATGTCTGTCAGCCATCACGATGGACGATGATATCGTCTATCGGCACAACCCTACTTGACGGACATCAACCCCGACGGACATCAATCCTGACGGACATCAATCCTGTGGTAGACGGACATCAATCCTGACAGACAACCCTTACTGGCGACTCCTCACCGCTGCTCACACGCCCCATTTCCTTGGTTAAAATCACAATTTTCTCACAATTTACAAATAGTTGGAAACATTTGGGATATTGTAAGTAATCAACTAAACAAAATATATAACATTGGAAAAACACTGCATATTGTACCTTTAAGTAATTGTGCCAAACTCTTGATCTTGTCCTTGATTCTGTTGTGGTTGAGACTCCTCTATCTCCTGGATGAGCACATGGCTGGTTGTGGGTCAAGGACTGCTGCCCTGTGGCCTGGTGCCACACAGGACAGCAACCCGAATGTACAGAGATGACCAAGAGAGAGAAGGGCTTGTGTAGAGGCAATTTAAAGCCTGAGAAAGGTCCCTCCCCTCCGGTTGGCTCAACCAATAAGAAAGGTGGAATTTCCAAGCGGGAAATTCTTCTATTGGAAGGATTTATGACTCTGTCCTCCAGTGTGATTAGACATGGGCCTTGCCGTATGTGTCCATTAATACTCAGATAGATGTAACAAACACACACTGCATTTTATAAGAAGTCGATGTACACTAAAGTGCAAGTCATTAAATAAGGATTATTTAGATATAAGACACAATATAGGTGGGGTTACATTAACTAGTAGTACTAGTATAACTAGTAGTTCTCTCATAAACATGCATGAAATAAGTACAAATGCAAGAGACAGCATACAAGACAAAATTATCACACACAATGTCCTTAGATTCATGTTCATATAGATCAGTTAATCTATAAATAAATGGAAGTAAGTCTATTCGGTCTTTCCTATGGCTTCAGTCTTGACCACATTTTTAACAGCAATAAAACCATCTTATCTGATGGTAGTCATGGTTCTTGCCCTAGATGGGGGGGATGGGACCATAGATCCCAGAGTGAGTTAAAGATTATTTGTTAAATGTAAGGGTCTCATTTGTCTCAGACGTTAAAAGTGTCACATCATCTTACAAGACTTTGTTTCTTTTAAGCATCCCCTAATGATGCACAGACATCAATTCTTCACTACTACAACACAACAATGGTGAAAATAAGTTGCCAACAAGAATCTGAAAAAAACTCTATACCGCATAATCTATTCATGCCGCATTGCATGCTGGGTACCTTCATAGTGTATGCACTGTAGAAATACAGTATGATATTGTTTGTTAACAGTGATTTTTTGTGCTAAACTCACAGTAAAACCAAGCTTTTTTACAGTACAATTGTAAAAACCTGACTAAAATTGTCCGTAAAGTACTGTAGATTTTACAATAAATTTCTGAGAGTGCAAAAGAGAAGTCTTACTGTGAAATTACTCTGGATGTAATGAAATTATTAACCTGGAATATACTGTAATTTCACACAAAATTTTAACAGTGTAAAGATAGAAGCTCAGAGACATTTACAATCTGTTGATTGGATTTTGATATTTAGTTATTTATTCTTTATTCTTTAAACAGTATAGATGATGACTTTGTGGTAATGCAACTGTTTTATATATTCATGAACATGAATCTGTGTGTCAGGCCATAAATTCACAAAAAATTTGCATGAGCGCTTGATTTGGTGTTGCCACCCAAGTAATCCTCATGCCACCCTATAAATAATTTTCTAGATCTGCCCCTGAAAACAGGAAGTGTGTTATCATTTCTGCATACATTGACTGATTTTGATCAAATGTCAGCTGTATGCATGTCTTAAAATAGCTTGTATGTATCTCGACACCCTTGCCTCATTTAGAACTCACAGTTCTATGAATATGCAAATGAGCCCCGCCTCCACTCACTCACTCACTCACTCACTCAGAGATCCACTGGTTGATGATCACACGTTGATCTGATTGGTTCCGAGGTAGTTTGTGACGTCAGAAACACCAGCTATTTCAAAGCGTGTTTTTGAGACTGTCTTTGGTTCACTGCACTTTTAAGGAGAAAATACTCAGCAATGCTGTCGACTTATGAATTTACACATGATCTGTCTTTAAAGCATATTAAAAACACCACATAGATATTCACAACATTTGATTTTCACCACAGGGGACTTTAATTGTTTATTTCAATGTTTTTTATTCTCTTTAAAATGTCTGTTTCATTGTGTACTCTTTAACTGAATTTTTTCAACTAGCAAAAATAATGCAGGTATTATACAGTCAAAGATAAATAAACTCATCTCGAATTAAACAATAAATTAAATAATAATAACAACCACCCAAGGAGAAGTTGTCGTTGTTGGGTGTTGTCCTTATTTCACACTGTGTGGTTTCAAATCCCCACCAGGTGCTTTCTTGACCTTCACCATGAACCCAACCCAATGTTTAAGCAATCTAGAAACCGTGTTTCCCGTCACTGCCCGCTTGAGCAAATGTGCTTCCTCTATTTGAAGGGAGTGCCTCAAGCAGTTGTGGGTTTGGTGACCGTTATAAGAGAAATGATAGAGAGTGGACTGTGAAGCACTAGACTGCTGCAAGAAAACATGCAAAACATTGACAACATTGAAGGAATTTAGCTTGCACTTCATTTCGATAGTCCACTTTAGATATTATATGTACACTGTTAGTAGACTGGTAGGGTTCGGGTTAGTAGAATAAGTTGACATGTAGTTACAAAGTTACTTATACTGTAGTTAGTAGAATCATTACAATTAAATATTACCAGAGTTTATTTACTGTGAATTCATGCATTATCATACACTGAAAAAATGGTAACATCTAAAGTAACTGTGTTTATTCAAGTAAAAATATTATTACATCACTAAACCAACCTATACATTAATTTATACCAACAAAATAATTTCATGGGTTAAATCAGGTTGAAATATATCTTTAAGGCAAGGCTGTATGTCTTGAACATTGGGGGACCAACGTTTCTTTATTTGTTTTCTTTTGGTTATTGGTCTTTTTAATTAAATTAATTAAATAATTAAAAGATTGTGGGTTTGATTTAAGGGAATAAAGAACAGTTCCAGGTTTATTGTACGCTAGTTGTTTTTTAACTAAATGTTTTATTTAAAAATATGCCCAAATTCACTCTTATTCGTACATCTAATATGTTAAAAACGCAAATCACACTCGATACATTAATCATGTATGTGAATAATAGCACATTTCCAATTCAAAGAATTCAGAGTAGTTTGCATCACTGGATATTACTGTCGGTCTTTGAACATTTCTGGCGTAAAGTTATCAGATAGCCTATTAAATGTTTAGCTACTAGCATCTTTACCACACACACTCTTTCACTGTTAATTTTTCCATGTCTGATTTCTGGCGGAGGAATTGTCCCTCTCAATATCCACGAGGTTATGGCCCTGCTTTAAGTTTGCTAACTCTCTTGATGCACAGCATAATATCAGTTTATGTTCATAATGCAACAGCTAACGTCTCCCGAGAGTATCAGAGCCTGTCCAGTCTAAAGTCCACCTCCAGCACCGACCAGTGTTGCGTTTCCCGAAAGCATCGTTAGTCAACTATAGTCGCAAGTTCTGTCGTTATCATCAGTTCAACGAGTCTCTGTTTCCCAAAACCATCGTTCTAACGAACATTCACAAACAGCATTTCAGAGTTGTGTGTTTGAGCGACAGGTCTCGTTTTTGCATGATATGTGGACTCAATAAATCCTGATCTTGAGCAAAATAAGCAAGCTGACATGCAGTACAATCTGTGTCTTTTATTTAGAATACATACAAATGTCATTTACGTCTTTTAGTTTGTCAAGAGATTTAAAGTGTTGTTTTTGAAGAGTGCGCATGTGTGAACGAGCTCTAGTGTGCAAGAACGCGACCATGATTGAATCTGGAAATAAAGCAAAATAACTGAGAAAATTTTGAAATATTCCTCAGATGCCATGATCGTCATTTATAGCAAAACATCTAGCGTTAATTCGATCTCAAACAGATTCTTTAAAATAAGTTATTACTCCAAAACCTGCGTGACATCATTAACCAACATGGTTGAACGATCAATTTGCAACAATATGGTTTTGGGAAACAGTCGTGACTAGCTAGTGGATTTCTTCAACGATGTATCGTACTCTGATAGTGAAGCAGCGAGTTACAGCGCTGTACGAGAAACACACCCCAGTTTGTGTCGAGCGTCCAGTGGGGATTCAGTGTCTGTGTCACGATTTGGTTTTGTTCATGTCATGTTCCATGTCTGTCTTGTGATTCCCTGTTTGTCATGTGATCCTGCCATGTGTCTTGTCATTGGTTAATCGTCTGTTCATTGTTCACAGGTGTCCCTTGTCTTGTCATTAGTCTGTGTATTTAAACCCTTATGTTTGCCATGTGTCTTTGTCAAGTATTGTTTCCTGTAACCTCTGTTAGGGAAGTCTGTCCGCGGTTTTGTTTCATGCCACGTCATGCTTTGTTTTATGTTTTGATCTTGTTGTATGTTACCTTTGAATAAATACTGCACTTGGGTTCTCGCTACAACATGCCTCCAGTGGATCCTTACAGTCTGCCTGTAACAAATCCACTGGAGAGAAGTTTATTTACATCCAAACGTGATCAAAATACAACACAAGACATGACAAAGTGTAACGCAAGACTTGACGAAGTGTAACGCAAGACTTGACGAAGAGTAACGCAAGACGTGTCGAAGTGTAACACAAGACTTGGCCAAGTATAACACAAGACTTGATCAAGTGCAACACAAGACTTGACCAAGTGCAACACAAGACTTGACCAAGTGCAACACAAGACTTGATCAAGTATAACACAAGATTTGACCAAGTGCAACACAAGACTTGGCCAAGTATAACACAAGACTTGGCCAAGTATAACACAAGACTTGACCAAGTATAACACAAGACTTGGCCAAGTATAACACAAGACTTGACCAAGTGCAACACAAGACTTGACCAATTGCAACACAAGACTTGACGAAGTATAACACAAGACTTGGCCAAGTATAACAGAAGACTTGACCAAGTGCAACACAAGACTTGACCAAGTGCAACACAAGACTTGACCAAGTGCAACACAAGACTTGACCAAGTGCAACACAAGACTTGACCACGTGCAACACAAGACTTGACCAAGTATAACACAAGACTTGACCAAGTGCAACACAAGACTTGACCAAGTATAACACAAGACTTGACCAAGTGCAACACAAGATTTGACCACAAGACTTGACCAAGTGCAACACAAGACTTGACCAAGTGCAACACAAGACTTGACCAAGTGCATCACAAGACTTGACAAAGTGCAACACAAGACTTGACCAAGTGTAACAAGACTTGATCAAGTATAACACAAGATTTGACCAAGTGCAACACAAGACTTGGCCAAGTATAACACAAGACTTGGCCAAGTATAACACAAGACTTGACCAAGTGGAACACAAGACTTGACCACGTGCAACACAAGACTTGACCAAGTATAACACAAGACTTGACCAAGTGCAACACAAGACTTGACCAAGTATAACACAAGACTTGACCAAGTGCAACACAAGATTTGACCACAAGACTTGACCAAGTGCAACACAAGACTTGACCAAGTGCAACACAAGACTTGACCAAGTGCAACACAAGACTTGACAAAGTGCAACACAAGACTTGACCAAGTGTAACAAGACTTGATCAAGTATAACACAAGACTTGACCAAGTGCAACACAAGACTTGACCAAGTATAACACAAGACTTGACCAAGTGCAACACAAGACTTGACCAAGTATAACACAAGACTTGACCAAGTGCAACACAAGATTTGACCAAGTATAACACAAGACTTGACCAAGTGTAACAAGACTTGACAAAGTGCAACACAAGACTTGACTAAGTGCAACACAAGACTTGACTAAGTGTAACTCAAGACTTGACCAAGTGCAACACAAGACTTGACCAAGTATAACACAAGACTTGACCAAGTGCAACACAAGATTTGACCACAAGCCTTGACCAAGTGTAACACAAGACTTGACCAAGTGTAACACAAGACTTGACCAAGTATAACACAAGACTTGACCAAGTGTAACAAGACTTGACCACGTGCAACACAAGACTTGACCAAGTGTAACAAGACTTGACCAAGTGCAACACAAGACTTGACCAAGTGTAACGCAAGACTTGACTAACTGTAACGCAAGACTTGACCAAGTATAACGCAAGACTTGACCAAGTGCAACACAAGACTTGACCAAGTGCAACACAAGACTTGACCAAGTGCAACACAAGACTTGACCAAGTGCAACGCAAGACTTGACCAAGTGCAACGCAAGACTTGACCAAGTATAACACAAGACTTGACCAAGTATAACACAAGACTTGACCAAATGCAACACAAGACTTGACCAATTGCAACACAAGACTTGACCAAGTATAACAAAAGACTTGACCAAGTGCAACACAAGACTTGACCAAGTGTAACAAGACTTGTCCAAGTGCAACACAAGACTTGACCAAGTGCAAGACAAGACTTCACCAAGTTCAACACAAGACTTGACTAAGTGTAACACAAGACTTGACCAAGTGCAACACAAGACTTGACCAAGTGTAACAAGACTTGACCAAGTGCAACACAAGACTTGACTAAGTGTAACACAAGACTTGACCAATTGCAACACAAGACTTGACCAAGTATAACACAAGACTTGACCAAGTGCAACACAAGACTTGACCAAGTGCAACACAAGACTTGACCAAGTGTAACAAGACTTGACCAAGTGCAACACAAGACTTGACCAAGTGTAACACAAGACTTGACCAAGTATAACTTGACTAAGTGTATTTTGTTAGTAAATTTAGTTTACCTACTATAAATAAAGACAACTTCGAAAGAAGTTACTGTTTATTGTGATGTATTTTTAAAATGTGCATAATTAAAAAAAATATTTTGTTCACAATAATAATTCACAATAAAACCAATATAAAAATGCACTTTAAATATATTACATGGTCGTTTTACTTTTTCCAGTATAGAATGAGATTAATTCCAAACAGCGTTTTTGCACCGTTAACCCATGATGATCAAAAATGACAGATTTTGATCTCTGCCAAGAGTCAAACATGTAGAACAACTACCGTGACTCTTCTCCACATGCTGACCAGTCCTGGAGGCTTTTTGGAAGTATATAATTGCAATAATTTCTGACATATAAAAAAAATATATTGATCCTAATCCTAAGGATACTGGGTAATGTCAGCTCACGTCACATGACTCATTACGAAAAGTAGCACTGCAGCCAACAACCGCTTAAAAACGTAAAATCTTACGAGTGCCATCAGCAAAGCATGCTGGGAAATAGACATCCCAGCCGTTAGAGTTAAACTTAAGTTTGTCTAAATTAAAAGAAATAATTCCATAAAACTCCAAAAACAATGAAACAGTTCAGTTTACTTACAATATATCAGTTCTGTGAACTTGAAAGAAAAAGAAAGAGCTAAATACTCATAAAAGTTAATTTGACTGAAATAATTAGTTTAATTTAAGTTTGTCCTACTCAAACCAATTCATTATTTTGAGTGTTATGTTTACAGTTGATAGCAGAGACGGAACAAACAACAAGCCTAGATATAAAACATATTTTAAAAACTTCATTATAAAATGCAAATTTATGTTTTAAAATAGTTATATTAAAGTTATATTAACAGCAAATATACGACATTCCTGTTGTAAGAACACGGTGTTGTTATTCACTCTAAAAAATGCGGGGTTGTTTAATCCATTTTGGGTCAAATATGGACACACTCAAACATTGGGTTAAAAATGTTATTAAAAAATGTAACCCAATGGCTGGGTTTGTCCATATTTGACCCAAAATTGGGTTAAAGGGCCTATATGCGTTTTTCTGAAATTAAAACTCGCGACTGACACCTGTGGCCAAAAAACAGAACTGCTCTTCCTTTCTGCTCGCTCTCGCAGCGCGCGCACGCTCATACGTGCACACTTCACAAGTCATCTGCTGCAAGGAGGTCAACATTATGTTTACAGAGGTAAGAACAGTCAAATACATATATTGTTTGAGATAAGTTTGCGAGTGTAGGCTACTTGCGGACTAGCGGTGGTGGCAGAGTGACGCGCTTGACGTCACATCCGCAGACAGCGCAGGTTTTCTGTCTGAAATTTTCAATGAGATTTTTCAATGAGACACTGAGCCTGAGGCCCCGCTCAAAAAATCCATTCCGCAGTTTGCAGCCAGCAAGCAGGATAGCACCTATGCATTGAACTGTCAACATGTCGCGGTGTGGAAATCCTATGGTGGAAATACTTCACATTGCACGATGTACAAACACCGCAGCAGAGCAAGACAGCAAAATGCAATGTTTGCAAAGCCGTAATAATTAAACCATTTGTCTGTGATGCATTTTTGCTATTCGCAGTCCAGAGAGAGATCTCTCACGCGGTGCCACAGCGTGCACAACACGACAGCCCTGCGAGTGACGACGGAGGTCTCTACTGTTGCTAAATTGCGGGACGCTTTTAATAATAAAAAGAGCTATTAAAAGCACAAAAATCTGCGCAAGATATGCTGTTCCCAATGCGGCGCGCTACCAAACAGACCGCAACGAGACAAGCAAATTATACTTTGGGTTTCATGTGCGCGTCTAAACGATCAAATGTAGCCTACACAAAAATGTCAAAATGACCGGCTTGGAGATTCACTTAAACAGTTTATGTCTAAAATGGACGTATGGAAATAGTTGGGAGAAAATATGGTGCTTCAGTTGACTATTAGATATGCACTCGTTCTTAAAGGGGCAGCAGTATCAAACAACAAAAGGCAAAAAGAAAATCACTCACAAATCTTGAATGAATAACTTTAGCTTTAATAAACATAAATCTATCTATGATAAACTTTGCAGTGCTATTTTACTTTTTATTACTTTATTATCATTCTTTTTAGACCATACCTGAATAGTAATGTTAGTAAACCTTCCTGAAATTAAAGCACTGTGTAGGCCTGTATAATGTGTATCTTTGTTTAATTGTCTATCTTTTGTTTATCTATTGTTTAATATATATATAATTTGGGACATCATACGTGCCTGTAGAGAGGAGTTTATTTCAGCATCATATAAAATCAACAATAATGATAATAATACTATTAAAGCAAACACAGCTCTGGTATCGGAATAGTATCGGTATCGGCCGATATCCAAATTCAGGTATCGGGATCGGATCGAAAGTGAAAAAATGTGGATCGGTGCATCCCTAATAATAATCATACATTAACCTGTCTGACTTACACAGAAAGTAAAACATCTTCACTGAACACCACCATGAAGTTTCTACGATCAAATGCACTAGTTATGCAACTGAGTTGTGTAATACGGACTGAGTGATTATATATTTCACACCTCTTCAAACACACACACACACACACACACACACACACACACACACACACACACACACACACCACCTCTGTTGCTGAAATGTGGAAAATGCAGAACAATGGCAGTGTTTCGCAGTCTTCCTGAAAACGGGTGTAACAGACTTCAAATCTGCAG
Source organism: Chrosomus eos (assembly GCA_036326025.1). NCBI lineage: Eukaryota > Metazoa > Chordata > Actinopteri > Cypriniformes > Leuciscidae > Chrosomus > Chrosomus eos. The sequence continues at coordinate 37,540,483 of CM070834.1, read as the reverse complement.
TGATGTGCATGAAAACACAGTATTGTTCATATCTCACTGCAATGATGCACATCTGTATTTTAAGGTGTTATTGTTACGGTGTAATTATGCATTTAAGCACTGAGTAATATTAAGTTACTACATAGGGTTAGGGTTTGGTTGAGGGGTAACTTTACTTTACGGTGTCCGTGATACAGAGTAATTACTTAATTACTTAGTAGTAGACATTGTAATAACATGTAACAAAATGTAATTAACATGTAACTAAGTTATGGATCAGCCTGTACTTACAGATTGTAATTACACTCATGTAATAGACAGCTGTTACACATGTGTGTCAGGGTTTGTGCAGGTAGCTGAAGACGAGGACACGGAATTTCCAAGACAATAGTTTTTAATAACAAAAATGAAACTTTCCAAAATGAAACAAGAACAAAACTCCAGGACTTTCAGGTTTACACACAACCATACATAAACGACAATCGACAAACACTGGGAGAAAACACAGGGCTTAAATACACATGGAATTATTGAATAATTAACAGAACACAGGTGATAAAACTGAACACAAACGAGGAGTGGGAAAACTTAACAGGGCTAAACCAAAAACCACAAAGACAGGGGAAACCAAGATCACAAAAACAGAACTCAAACACATTGAATAGTTACAGTACCTCCCCCCTCCCCAAAGGCGCGACTTCGCGCCGTATAACACCCAAAGGGGTGGGAGGGTGGGCGCCCTGGAGGCTGACGAGGGCATGGTGCAGGTCCGGGAAGCCTCCAGGGCGGAGCAGGCTGTGGGCGTGGCCAGGGTGGAGCAGGCTGTGGGCGTGGCCAGGGCGGAGCAGACTGTGGGCGTGGCCAGGGCGGAGCAGACTGTGGGCGTGGCCAGGGCGGAGCAGACTGTGGGCGTGGCCAGGGCGGAGCAGGCCGTGGGCGTGGCCAGGGCGGAGCAGACTGTGGGCGTGGCCAGGGCAGAGCAGACTGTGGGCGTGGCCAGGGCGGAGCAGACTGTGGGCGTGGCCAGGGCAGAGCAGACTGTGGGCGTGGCCAGGGCAGAGCAGACTGTGGGCGTGGCCAGGGCGGAGCAGGCTGTGGGCGTGACCATGGCGGTGAGACCCCTTCGGGTGGCCATGGCGGTGAGACCCCTTCGGGCGGCCATGGCGGTGAGACCCCTTCGGGCGGCCATGGCGGTGAGACCCCTTCGGGCGGCCATGGCGGTGAGACCCCTTCGGGCGGCCATGGCGGTGAGACCCCTTCGGGTGGCCACGGCGGTGAGACCCCTTCGGGCGGCCATGGCGGTGAGACCCCTTCGGGTGGCCACGGCGGTGAGACCCCTTCAGGTGGCCGTGGGTCCTTCGGCGCCCACGGCGAGGGCCTATGCCCCCCCCCAAAAAATTAATGGGGAGAGTGACTGGAAAAGGGACAGGCTCTGGGACAGGCTGGGCAGACGTGACGTGACAGACGTGGACCAGCGGTGAGGGCTCGGCAGGGCTGGACGGGACCAGCGGTGAGGGCTCGGCAGGGCTGGACGGGACCAGCGGTGAGGGCTCGGCAGGGCTGGACGGGACCAGCGGGGAAGAAGTCTCTGGCTGGACGGTCTCTGGCTGGACGGTCTCTGGCTGGACGGTCTCTGGCTGGACGGTCTCTGGCTGGACGGTCTCTGGCTGGATGGTCTCTGGCTGGACGGTCTCTGGCTGGACGGTCTCTGGCTGGACGGTCTCTGGCTGGACGGTCTCTGGCTGGACGGTCTCTGGCTGGACGGTCTCTGGCTGGACGGTCTCTGGCTCTGGGTCAACGGGCTCTGGGTCAACGGGCTCTGGCTCTGGGTCAACGGGCTCTGGCTTTGGAGTGGGGCTGGTAAGATCAACAACGGTGAAAGATGATCCACAGGATACCAGCACCCACTCCACATAGCCCTGGAAGTTCCCCCGAGGCCCATCCCCGGGCAGGCGTGCTCTGGTCTCTGGGTTGAGACCTGCCCGGAAGAACACACAGAGGCTGGTGTCATCATAATGCACATGGGGTACCAAGTCCAAATACCTCTGTGTGTGTGCCTCGAGGGACTGGTTCTCCTGGGAGAGAAGGAGGATCTCCACTGCTGCAAAATCCATTTTGAGGTCGATCGTTCTGTCAGGGTTTGTGCAGGTAGCTGAAGACGAGGACACGGAATTTCCAAGACAATAGTTTTTAATAACAAAAATGAAACTTTCCAAAATGAAACAAGAACAAAACTCCAGGACTTTCAGGTTTACACACAACCATACATAAACGACGATCGACAAACACTGGGAGAAAACACAGGGCTTAAATACACATGGAATGATTGAATAATTAACAGAACACAGGTGATAAAACTGAACACAAACGAGGAGCGGGAAAACTTAACAGGGCTAAACCAAAAACCACAAAGACAGGGGAAACCAAGATCACAAAAACAGAACTCAAACACATTGAATAGTTACAATGTGTTACAGGTCGAGTCGGTTACATACGTGTTACCAGTACAAGTACTTAAATATGTTACTAAGGTAAAAAGCCTGAAGTTACACATGGTCATTTTGTACCTTATAAAATAAAGTGTATCAAGGTTGTACTTAAGTGTACTTCATGTGTATCTCCATACCGTATCCATCTGAATTAACCCTCTAGTTTACAGCTTAAATACATGCAGTAGCTTCTTAATTACATTCAATTTACAGAATATTACACAGGGATAAGCTACGTAAAATAAAGTGTATCAAGGTTGTACTTAAGTGTACTTCATGTGTATCTACATACCTTATACACATGAAGTACACTTAAGTACAATCTTGATACACTATTTTAGAAGGTACAAAATGACCATGTGGAACTGCAGGCTTTTTACACACCTTAGTAACATAATTAAATACTTCTTGTTACATTGTGTAGTACAAAGTACTTTGTTATATAATTACATTGTACCATGTATTTTAACACGTATGTAACCGACTCGACCTGTAACACACGTGTAACAGTAGCTGCCTAATACATGTGTGTAATTACAATCTGTAAGTATAGGCTGTTCCATAACTTAGTTACATCTTAATTACATTTTGTTACATGTTATTACAATGTCTACTACTAAGTAATTCATTAAGTAATTACTCTGTATCACGGACACCATAAAAGTGTTACCCAATAGGATGTTACCCATTATTCTTAATATCAATTATGAAAGCGCCGTGTCTATGTGTTGTTGTTGTGGTAATGCGTCTGATTATTGGAGTAATTGCTAATGCATTGGCGAAGCTGCTATTTGATGTCAGTCTTCTGGGTTTATAATGCAGATTACAGTGTTGCAGTGGATGTGAGTGTATATTTCACTGACTGTCCTCAGATGAGCATATGTGTGGATTCTGGTGTTTTTGACAAGAAGCACAGTGAATTTTCCAGTGTCTCTGAGGATTTGGTGTTTATATAATCTCTCTCTCTCTCTCTCTCTCTCTCTCTCTCTTCTCTCTCTCTCGCTTTGTCTCACCCGCTCTGTCTCTCTCTCTCCCTATCTCTATCTCTCTCTCCTCTCTCTCTATCTCTCTCTCTTGCTTTGTCTCACTCGCTCTGTCTCTCTCTCTCACTATCTCTATCTCTCTCTCTACGCAGCATTCAACGAACTTGAACTCGGAGAGGAAGCATGCAGCCCACTTCCTATCGTCATGGCAACACCATGTGAATGCGTTGAGCCAGAGAGAGAGAGAGAGAGAGAGAGAGAGAGAGAGAGAGAGAGAGAGAGAGAGAGAGAGAGAGAGAGAGAGAGAGAGAGAGAGAGAGAGATCGAGTGGGAACAGCATCCGAAGGCACGGCTCAGTCTCCAGAGCGAGTGGCAGGTAAGACGGAGAACATGTTTTGAGACGGTTGGGTTGGTCGTCCTCAGGTCTCTGGGAAAATGTCCTTTACTGCATTTCAAAGGTTGGTCGATTTCATGCCTTTGCGTATGACGCTCGTCCTCTGCGGCAATACTGTGTGTTTCGGCGAAGTGACCTCTGACTTTGGCCGTGCAATGACAGTAACACTTTCTAAATTCATGTTTTTTCATTAGCATTTGATAGTGCATATGTATTCCAACATGGCATCTTGTGTCACGCACATCAGGATGGTTATAAACATCATTTTTCTGGTTGTTAGTAGCAACGTCACAATGCACATGCAACAGCATGTGAGTAGCAAGATGTGTGTGTTCTTCAATATTTTGCTTGATTTGAAGGATCCTGATGGTAATAGTAGGTGATGTGGACCGCTGGCGGTCAGTGATGCTGATTATTATCCATACAGAGCGACAGGTTGTTTCAGATCCCAGACATTAAAAAGCAGGTCGTAACATTTGCTATCATTTTCTGATCTAGTATATAGTTGGCCTGACGCTCTACAGGTCTTTCAGGCTTCGTCTTCAGATTCAGTCCATCTGTGGTCTTCATCATTGTTCCTCTTATGGCATTTATACACATGTATCTGAGACATTTTATATTTTGAATCATATTTCACCATAATTATATGTTTTGAAATGTAATTAGCATTTGGCTTGACTGTTATATAACATATGCATTCAGTATTTACATGATGGTGTACGGTGGGTTTGGCTGTGTGAGACACTTTGAATAAAATGAATTTTTTTACATTTTTGAATAAATCATGAGTCATTCAGTGAACGCAGAGTGAGTGCAGATATTTCTGTGCGATCTTTCTGTTTTTGTTATTTTTCCAGCAATGACGTGTAACATGACATCATCACTTAAATAATATTATATTAACCCCTTAACTGTCACCCACCCACCAGTTTTTAGTACTGTACTAAAATATATATATATATTATACAAAATATGTATTTAGACAACAATTTTTTTATCTAAATGCTATATACAGTATATATATATATATATATATATATATATATATATATATATACACTCACCTAAAGGATTATTAGGAACACCACACTAATACTGTGTTTGACCCCCTTTCGCCTTCAGAACTCCCTTAATTCTACGTGGCATTGATTCAACAAGGTGCTGAAAGCATTCTTTAGAAATGTTGGCCCATATTGATAGGATAGCATCTTGCAGTTGATGGAGATTTGTGGGATGCACATCCAGGGCACGAAGCTCCCGTTCCACCACATCCCAAAGATGCTCTATTGGGTTGAGATCTGGTGACTGTGGGGGCCATTTTAGTACAGTGAACTCATTGTCATGTTCAAGAAACCAATTTGAAATGATTCGAGCTTTGTGACATGGTGCATTATCCTGCTGGAAGTAGCCATCAGAGGATGGGTACATGGTGGCCATAAAGGGATGGACATGGTCAGAAACAATGCTCAGGTAGGCCGTGGCATTTAAACAATGCCCAATTGGCACTAAGGGGCCTAAAGTGTGCCAAGAAAACATCCCCCACACCATTACACCACCACCACCAGCCTGCACAGTGGTAACAAGGCATGATGGATCCATGTTCTCATTCTGTTTACGCCAAATTCTGACTCTACCATCGGAATGTCTCAACAGAAATCGAGACTCATCAGACCAGGCAACATTTTTCCAGTCTTAAACTGTCCAATTTTGGTGAGCTCTTGCAAATTGTAGCCTCTTTTTCCTATTTGTAGTGGAGATGAGTGGTACCCGGTGGGGTCTTCTGCTGTTGTAGCCCATCCACCTCAAGGTTGTACGTGTTGTGGCTTCACAAATGCTTTGCTGCATACCTGGGTTGTAACGAGTGGTTATTTCAGTCAAAGTTGCTCTTGTATCAGCTTGAATCAGTCGGCCCATTCTCCTCTCACCTCTAGCATCAACAAGGCATTTTCGCCCACAGGACTGCCGCATACTGGATGTTTTTCCCGTTTCACACCATTCTTTGTAAACCCTAGAAATGGTTGTGCGTGAAAATCCCAGTAACTGAGCAGATTGTGAAATACTCAGACCGGCCCGTCTGGCACCAACAACCATGCCACGCTCAAAATTGCTTAAATCACCTTTCTTTCCCATTCTGACATTCAGTTTGGAGTTCAGGAGATTGTCTTGACCAGGACCACACCCCTAAATGCATTGAAGCAACTGCCATGTGATTGGTTCATTAGATAATTGCATTAATGAGAAATTGAACAGGTGTTCCTAATAATCCTTTAGGTGAGTATATATATATATATATATATATAATATATATATATATATATATATATATATATATATATATATATATATATATATATATATATATATATATATATACGTATAAATGCTAAATGGTATAAAATCTATGGAAGCTTGTTTCCGCCACAGAATAAAACAATTTTAAAAGATAATTGCAACTTTTTAGCTTTTCTGCATTTCTGGCTTTTTTCTCTCACAATTGCAAGATTAATTTTTTTCAGAGTTGCTTGAAATAAAATCGCAATTGCCTCCGAATTGGACTTCATAACTCGCAATTGACTTTATAACTTTAAATCACGCAATTCTGACTTTATAACACATAATTGCGAGATTATATCATGCAATTTGACTTTAAATGACACAATTCTGACTTTTTTCATTTTGTCTGAGTTCTCATATAAAATCGTAATTGCCTCCAAATTGGACTTTATAACTCGCAATTGCAACTTTAAATCACACAATTTTGACTTTATAACAAACAACTGTGAGTTTATATCACACAATTCAGAAAAAAAAAAAAAAAGTCAGAATTGTGAGATTAAGTCGCAATTTTTCATTTTTGACTTCCATAAAAGCTATGTCTGACCAAGTTGTGTTCCAAATATATAATTAAAAAAAAAAGTAAGCTCCCATGAGATTTTCTTTAGGCACTATATTAAAAATAGCTACCGGTGTCACTCACATTCTATTGAATTTTTATATTTTTTGCATTCTCCTGTCACAAAGTAATACATTTATATCACAATATCACTTCTATCACAAAACAATCACCAAACATGGAACCTTGAGTCTCAGGCCTTTCCAACGATATGTTTTTCCAAGATTAGAAAGAAGATTTGATCATAAAAAGTGCAGTAAGTTTTGTATGAAACATGACACCACCCACCAGAGTGGGAGGAGCCAGATAAGAGGAATAAGTTCTGTTTCCATGGTAACGCAATGTCCGATTTCAAAGTGCTTTTAAATGGGAGTAATACTGAGGGTGTAAGTTTTCAAATGATACTTAATTTATGATAATTACTGTAATAAAATAGACAATGTGATAGGGAAAAAAAGTCAGTTAAAGGGTTAATAATAATAATAAAGAAGTGTATTTCAGCACAAGAAGGGAGATATAATTCAAGGAAAATAATTCAGAAGATCACTTTGATGGCTGTAAATGCCTGTTTTATTGGCAAAGGCACAGATTTTCTTTTATTACCTTTCAGAAAAGATAAGCACAAAAGCCAGACTGTTTCTGATGATAGAGACGAGGGCCTTGTAACCTCACCTGAGCATTAACCGTCCTTACTAAAGTTAAAATGACGAGCTGAATTCCCACAGTTTGCATCATACAGAAACCGTACTCTCTTTAGTGTGCGGTAACTCCATCAAAAAATCAAGCTTTTGATTGTGCATGCGTTCTGCTGTCCTTCGCCACTCGTGATTGCTTCTGAGAGCAATAATATGACTGTGTAAATGCAGTTGAGATGTGTCTGGAGTCTCTGTGTGGATGAACAGGTAACGGTTGCCATGGCAAACACCCACTCGTGTGCCAAACAAGGACCGAGATGGGCAGATTCTCCCTTCCACACTTTTTAGTCCGCTTTATTTAAAGCATTTGGACAGTGATGTCACCCAGTGATATTTTTAGTGGGAAAGATTATTTTATTGGTAACACTTCGCAATAAGGTTTCATTTTAGTTTACTACTTTAGTTAGCATGAACTAATGAACTGCACTTATTAATTTTTGTTAATTTTCTAATACTTTATTAAAATCTTGTTGACATTAGTTAACGCACTTACATGAACAAACACTGAACAGCTGTATTTATATTAACTAACATTAACAAAGATTAACAAATACATTAACAAAGGTATTGCTCATAGTTAGTTCATGTTAATGTTTGAAATGTTCAAACCATTAAATGAAATTAAGGATTACCCATAGCCATTGGTTGCTTTACTGTGACCATTGAGAGACACACTACCGTTCAAAAGTTTGGGGTCGGTAAGATTTGTAATGTTTTTAAAAGAAGTCTCTTCTGCTCACCAAGGCTGCATTTATTTGATTAAAAATACAAAACAAACCCAGTAATATTGTGAAATATTATTTCAAATGTTTTCTATGTGAATATATAGTAAAGTGTAATTTATTCCTGTGATCAAAGCTGAATTTATCATCATTACTCCAGTCTTCAGTGTCACATGATCCTTCAGAAATCACTATAATATGATGATCTGATGATCAAGAAACATTTATAATTATTATGTCTTTACTGTCACTTTTGATCAATTTAATACGTCCTTTCTGAAGAAAAGTATTAATTTCTTTTAAAAAAAAACTGCATCTTTTTCTATTTTTATTTTTAGTTAGTCATCAATATCCCGTGATTCATTAATATGAATACTGCTGGCATTTCCATTTGTCTGATATACAAAAACATTAACTAATGTTAAACTAATGGACCATTGAATTATTCTTTCTGTCGCCCCATTCAGGTTCCCGATTTCCAAGAATAGCTTGAAGGAGCCGATGGAAAATCTCTGCGACAGAAAGTGCTGAACTGAAATCCAAGATGGAAAACACAACCCTGCTTTGTTCTGCCCAGGGCTGGTGCGGCCCAAACGTGTCCACCTTTTCATCCGAGTGGGATGATAGCGTGAACTCCTTTCTGATGGCACCTGACGTGATCAAACCACCTCCACAGTTCCAGGATCCAGAGGACCCGAGCCAGGCGTCCCCGGCAAACTCAAGCCGAGATAAAGACGGTGTGAGGAAAGAGCGTAGGAGTCGACCAATCAGTAACATAGAGCTCCACAGGCGCTCCTTGTCACTTTCCACTTCTGTCAATCCCAACCCAGGTGTGGCGAGACGCCGATGCGAAAGCTACGCGCTTTCATATCCCAGCAGCAGCTCGGAGGACAGCGACAGCAACTCTACAAGAAGAGGAGATCGCCTTCCCGATGCCGTACCTCGATCCCGATCCCGAAGCATCGTCCTCAAGAAGCCCAAAAGAAAACCAGCTCCACCGGTACGAACAGTGTCCCTCCAAAGGCTCGCGTCAGAGCATAAAACACAGGGACTTCACCTTAGAAAAGACTCGCAAAGCATCAAGACACTCCCAGATCTCATTCCAACCTCGAAGCAAGACGTCGGCAAGTGCAAGAAACCCACGGAAGCGCCTTGCAAGATGGCGTTGAAGACATCACAGGGTCACAGGGCTTTAAATGAGCTTCGATCCAGCGAGCCGTGCAAGTCCTCCGTGGCGACTCCAATAAATGAATGTATTTCGGATATAAACACATCCCCGTCGTCGTCACACTCATCCCAGCGCTCAATCTCTTCGCCTTCAAAGCGCAACTCTCCATCGAGCGGTTACGCGAGCCAATGTGAAACACCGACTCAGTCGGTCCTGTCCTGTAGGATGCGCCATAAGCCTTCCAGTGTTATCCCAGGCCAGAGAACCAGACACCGTAATGGGAGGCTATCTCTTCAGTTTCCTGAATTTCAACAACACACTCCCGATCCAGAGGCTTCAGCTCAGCCCAAAGTGAATCGGCGTTACTCAGACAGCACTGAAGCCACCAGACCCAAGCAAAGGATGAGTAACAGCATGATGATAATGCCAGTTGTTACCCAGGAGGACTTGAAAAATGTGCGTTTACGGGCAGTCAGTAGCACTGATCTTGAGAACGCACCGGAAACTACATCTGATGTTATCGAGGAGGAGACTGGGAACAATTTAAGCCCTACAAACAACCAAAAAGCCAAACCACCAGTGGCTCCGAAGCCACAGAGAAATAAATGGCCACCCAATGCTGTGGCTCAGCAACGCTTCGGAGCAACTTCTAAAGCAGAAACGCCAACGGTCATCGCCAGCGAGAGATCAGAAGACATTTACGCAATGATTAACAAAGCAAAACCAACAGTGACTGTACCCTCACAAAGTATTGAACAAGCACATCTTTTTTTGGAAGGGTTGCCAAAACCCCCATGCGCTTTTGAGCCGCAGAAGCCAAATGTGGTCCCGTTTAACACAACCGCTTATTGTAACCAACTTCATAAGAAGAGAAGAGCGCCACCGCCTCCTCTGACAAAGACTCCAGCTGTGGACAATTCGCTATATCATCACTCAGATGCCCAGAAGAGCCCAGACAAAGCGCAGTCGCCGTCAAACCTCTGCAAGTCTCCAAAGTCTCCGAACTCTGCGAGTCAATATCATGTTACTTTATATGGCGTCATTCCAACTTACCCTTCAGTCACTGAGCAACAGCACTCAAGTGCACCAGGTAAGAGTAATATAACACCGTGTGCTAACCAGACGCGGTGCGACGCCGCGATAAAAGGTATCATTTCCGAGTTTTTGCACGATACGCGATGATTCTATTTTAGAAACGTTTCTATTTCTGCGACGTCGCGGCTGAAACAACAACAGAAAGTAGGGCTGCACAATATATTGAAAAAATATCGGCATCGCAATAATTAGGGATGCACCGAATATTCGGCCACCGAAAATTTCCGGCCGAAAATGGCCCAAAAGTGCATTTTCGGTTTTCGGCCGAAATACTTTTATCACCGAAACAATACGGCCGAAATGTTGTGATGATGTAAACAGAAACCGCCACCTGCACGTGCTTGTCTGAAGCAACATGTCTGCACGTATTTCAGTATATCTGAGAAAGACTTGCCACGGACAGCGATTTGCAAAACATGTAATGCCGAAAATCCAAACATTCCGATCGCTACGCTGAATATGAGCGGCACAGAAAAGGAAAACGCCTCCGACGCGCGCGTTCATCGACATTGTCAGCGCGGTGTTGGACAGATTTGTGCAGCGGTGTTCCATAATGAGGGAGAGAGAGAGAGAGAGAGGGACGAGCGAGAGGTAGTGCTGCACGAATGCGCTACGGCGCTGCAATCAAATACGATTTTAAATGGGCTTAGTAAACATATTGTGTACCAGTATGCTCAGTCTAACCGCACAATGGATCGTAGTAGTCATACAGAGAAAAATTTAAAATGCTGACCTAAATGCACTTTGTTTTTATGAGAGAACATTTCATTTTAAAACCTTTCTGCAGGCCAGTAGGCCTGCACATTATTATTTAATGTACAGAGTGGGGTCAAGTTAAACAGTTTAGTTTGAATTTTATTTTATACTGTGCATTGTTGCAATGTGCTAAATAAACAGTTGAATAATTTGTAATTGAATTATTCTTTGAAACTTTAATATTAATTTATGCAATTGCAATGCCTTGATTTTAGTAAAGTTAGTACACAGTCATAGCCATAAATGCAATGGTACTAATAATTGGCATAATTTCTTTCGGTGTTTCGGTTTTCGGCCTTGGTTTCCTCTTTTTCGGTTTTCGGTTTCGGCCAAGAATTTTCATTTCGGTGCATCCCTAGCAATAATAGTATATGCGATATCCGTATCGTAGAGAGGTGCGGTAAATTACTTTCTTTTCAGACATGCCAAGTCGGTAGTTACGGGAGACTCCCGCATATTGATAGCGGCTCCCTGATGTCCGCAAATTAGTTAAAATCTCCAGGAATCTAGAACGAGCGAGCAAGAGCGCACATGCGAGACAGAACATACTGTGCTCCAACCGTGCGCACGGCAGAGAGGGAGAGAGCGAGAGACCTTGTGTGTGGTGTGTGTGTGTGTGTGTGTGTGTGTGTGTGTGTGTGCCTCATGAAGCGCTAAGACAGGGAACATCCTGATTGGCCTGTACGTCTGAAATATAGCAATATTTTGGCTTCAATAGAGAACACAAATGTAGGTACTGTGTAAGCCAAGGGGTCGTTCACATATCGCGTCTAAAAAAGTGGAAAGTGCGGCCGCGCCACACGTCTGTCGTTGCTATGTAACCATGAACTGCGCTGAGGGCTTTCCATGATGACGAATAAGTATCAGCAAAGGATTCATTGATTTCTAGCCCTTGTATTAGCTTTACTTCTAGATATATTTATGGAGATGAGAAATAAAAACCCGCCCTGTACAGTATCCCCTGTTCGGCCGAGCTTTCCATGATGTTACGGAATGGCCGAAGCTGATAGTTGTTTTTTTTTGTCACCTGACATATGAAATAATGAATTTGCACGCGCAAAAAAAACGCGATATGTGAGCATAAGTGACGGTAAAGTTGTGCAGAAAAATTGTGGCCACGTCGAGAGGAAACTAATCTCCACAATCATCTGAAACGCAACCTCAGGGACCTAGGCTATAAAACGTCAAAAAGTGTAATCCCACTAAAACTGCTAACGAAATGCCAAGTAACAATAGCAGTCTCACACACAACCATTAATAAAAGTTTTGCAAGTGTAACTCCTTCTGAAATTTTTTTTTAGATATTCTTCTGAAGATTAGAAGAATCTATTTTAGCCTACCTGTTTATTTTAGTATGATCATTACATATAAATTATTAAAAAAAGCTTAATAAAAATAGCATTTCTCTAGTGAAATTTTATATCGCAAGAAATATCGTTATCGCAATACTCAACAATATCGCATATTGCATATTTTCCCAGTATTGTGCAGCCCTAACAGAAAGTAGGATAATCTCAGGTACTGTTTAGGCCTATGTGAAGAATAAAGAATAAAGAATAAAGTCACAAGAATAAAGTCATTAAAGACATTGTTAAAATAGACCAAGTGACTACAGTGACTCAATCTTAAGTTTATCAAGTCACAAGAATACTTTTTGAGCGCAAAAAAACTAACAAAAATAATGACTTTATTCAAGTATTCATTTCCTTCTCTGTCGGCCTCGAGATTCCACGTAGTGTAACAGCGCAGTGCTTCTGTGTTGTACGTCACAAACACACACACGACCAGCGTTGGCCAATAGTGAGCCTAAGTGTGACGAGTAACTCAGTATGTATATGTATTATATACTAGGGATGCACCGAAATGAAAATTCTTGGCCGAAACCGAAAACCGAAAAAGAGGAAACCATGGCCGAAAACCGAAACACCGAAATAAATTATGCCAATTATTAGTAGGCCCATTGCATTTATGGCTATGACTGTGTACTAACTTTACTAAAATCAAGGCATTGCAATTGCATAAATTAATATTAAAGTTTCAAAGAATAAATCAATTACAAATTATCGAAATATTTATTTAGCAAATTGCAACAATGCACAGTAGAAAATAAAATTCAAACTAAAATGGTAACTTGACCCCACTCATGTGTACATTAAATAATAATTTACAGGCCTACTGGCCTGCAGAAAGGTTTTGAAATTAATTGTTCTCTCAAAGTGCATTTAGGTCCGCCACACGTTGATTTTTTCTATTTTTTTAAAAATCTAATACTATTTAAAATCGTATTTGATTGCAGAGCGCCGTAGCTCTCTCTCTCTCTCTCTCTCTCTCTCTCTCTCTCTCTCTCTCTCTCTCTCTCTCTCTCTCTCTCTCTTGTGTACCTCTCGCGCACGCTCTCTCTCTCTCTGTACCTCTCGCAGGCGCGCGCTCTCTCTCGCGCGCTCTCTCTCTTTCTGTACCTCTCGCACGCGCTCTCTCTCTCTGTGTACCTCTCGCGCACGCTCTCTCTCTCTCTCTGTACCTCTCGGAGGCGCGCGCTCTCTCTCGCGCGCTCTCTCTCTCTCTGTACCTCTCGCACGCGCTCTCTCTCGCGCTCTCTCTCTCTCTCTCTCTGTACCTCTCGCACGCGCTCTCTCTCTCGCGCTCTCTCTCTCTCTGGGGCTGGGCCGTGTTCCTCTCATATTCAGCGTAGCGATCGGAATGTTTGGATTTCAGGTGATAAATTAAACCCGACGTCATCACAACATTTCGGCCGTATTGTTTCGGTAATAAAAGTCTTTCGGCCGAAAACCGAAAATGCACTTTTGGGCCATTTTCGGCCGAAAATTTTCGGTGGCCGAATATTCGGTGCATCCCTATTATATACTCCGTATGTATCCATTTCATTGCGAGCTCACACACGCACTCTTCTGATTGGCTGTGATTTTTATCGCGTCCCATAGAGAGCATAAGCCCCTCCCCTTCCGGTCGACCACCATGGGACCTTATTTCGGAAAAATATTGTATGGTAGTCAATGGCGAAAGACAACAAATATTTGGATCCCGTTTGAATTGCCCTGAATTACATGATGTTTGTCAATTTAAAAGATACATTTTAAAGTCAAGAAAGTCGCAGTATGATGTAAATCTGTTGAGGAATAAGACTGTGACCCTAACCCTAACCCTACTGAAGCTAACTTTACTGAGGCTAACTTTACTGAAGCAAACTTTACTGAGGCAAACTTTACTGAAGCTAACTTTACTGAGGCTAACTTTACTGAGGCTAACTTTACTGAAGCTAACTTTACTGAAGCTAACTTTACTGAGGCTAACTGTACTGAGGCTAACTTTACTGAAGCTAACTTTACTGAAGCTAACTTTACTGAGGCTAACTTTACTGAGGCTAACTTTACTGAAGCTAACTTTACTGAGGCTAACTTTACTGAGGCTAACTTTACTGAGGCTAACTTTACTGAAGCTAACTTTACTGAGGCTAACTTTACTGAGGCTAACTTTACTGAGGCTAACTTTACTGAAGCTAACTTTACTGAGGCTAACTTTACTGAGGCTAACTTTACTGAGGCTAACTTTACTGAAGCTAACTTTACTGAAGCTAACTTTACTGAAGCTAACTTTACTGAGGCTAACTTTACTGAAGCTAACTTTACTGAGGCTAACTTTACTGAGGCTAACTTTACTGAAGCTAACTTTACAGAAGCCAACATCTGTCATTTTCTCTATAGTCTAACGTTATAATCGTAGCGTTACGCCGTCATGCCTGTGTGTTTTGTACCAGACTGCACACACACACACACACACACACACACACACACACACACACACACACACACACACACACACACACACACACACGAGCTTGGTGACGTACATAGTGTGAGACGAGAGATGAAGTTCATTGAGTGATTTTCACATAAAACTAAATGTTACTGTTCTGTTTTATGACAAACTGTGACTTTCTTGACTTTCATAATTATTTTTTAAATTGACAAATATCATGCGTGTAATTCAGGGCACAGTTCAGACGGAATAAAAAGATAAGTTGTCTCTCGCCATTGACTACCATACATATTTTTCCGAAATAAGGTCCCATGAGCCGGAAGCGTCTATAGTTGCGTATAGTAGGAGGAGAGGGACTTGGGCTCTCTATAGTTGTGTCACGTCGCGTCTGGACAGACAAATTATTAGTTGCTGGACTCTTATCGCATCGATTCTGGTTAGGACATGGTGTAATGGACTGAATTTTATCTTTCGATTAGTGAAACTGCCATTTTCTTGACCATAATCAATAGTTGTGTCTCATCATGTCAACAGATCATCCAACATACGATGTAGAGAAGAGGGAGCGAATGCCCGACCTTGGACCTTTACAATTAGTAGGAGAGGAAGATGATGTATTTCTTTACAAGTCCAAATCTCAAACAACGGAGGATCTATTCACCATAATACACAGGTAGGGTTGGGTATCGCTTGAATTTGAACGATTCCGATTCTGATTATCGATTCCGATTCTTATCGATTCCTAATTTCGATTCCAAAGTAAAAAAAAAAAAAAAAAGTGATATTACATTTATTAAGTCTTATTGCAAAACATGTAATTTTAGCTGAATAACATGAACAAACATCAACAGGCTAAAGAACATTTGCACAAGAAACTTTTGCCTACGGTTTTAAAAAACCATCACAAAAAACAATTAACTGATACAAATTTCAAGAATTATTACAGTAAAGACAAGTAAACACTCAGTAACAATAATGAACAAATTAGCAATCACACAAATAAATACAACTGAACAAAGATATAATGAAATAAACAGTGTTTTAAGATTTTCAGATATTCAGGTACAGAAACTGTAATCAAATTTAAAATAACACTGCAGTTTATGAATAAAATATACATTACACATATAGTTACAAAAGTTATTCAGTCAAGAACAGCGAGTGAATTTTCTCTTAGTCTTTTGTTGTTTAATTAGTGTTTTTATAGAGATGGCAGCAGGAATATTAGGCTACTGTCACTTTAAGAGCTGCACGGATCCAATATACTGTACACATGCCTTAACGTTCACTTACGACATAACTGACTGTTTACGAGGATGTTTTGACATATTTTCGTGTATTTGTCAGTTCAAGTGCAAAAAGTGAACTCAGTTCAGTATCGCGCAGTATACCGAATGAGGGAAAGACGCAGGTCAGTGGAAATAGCAAATGCATTTGCGACCATCTGTGCGCCCATGGGCTGCTGGTCTGAGAACGAGGTGTTGCTATTTTGAGGAACTGAAATAGACTGAGCCATTGACCAACCGAAACCTGGTCTAAAGTCAATGGCGAGGTATTGTTTTGTTATTTAAAGGGCGCATTACACACAACGTCCACAATGTGCGTACACTCTGCTTACACACACAGGGACGCGAAGCAGCACACAAACATGCCAGATATTAAAAATAAAAAGGATTACAATGTAAAAGTTTAATATTGTGAACATAAAGATATGGTGGCTGTCCCGTAGATGGTCTTTAACCTCACGCACGAGCAGATCCGTTTTCTCTCTAGGGAAGCGTTCAGTTTTTCCGCTTGCAAATTCCTCCATGTAAATAGCGAATCTGCCATGCGAGCGCAACTGACGTTTAAAGGGAACGGGAGAACGAGACTCTGGTTGGTTTATTGCACGTGACGCCCAAAACACACCCGTTACTCATTAAGAGTCTCGTCCTTCGGATGAGACGTTAAACAGAGGTCCTGACTCTCTCTGGTCATTAAAAATACCAGGATGTCCTTCGGAAAAAGAGAAGGGGTTTAACCCTACCCTAATACTGGCCAAATTTGCCCATTGCCCTCTGTCCATCACGGCCTCCTAATCATCCCCATATACACTGACTGGCTTCATCACAGTCTCCTCTCCACCAGTAAGCTGGTGTGTGTGAACGTGATTTCACCAAGTACCACATGTTCCTGGAACAACTTTCAGATCAACCAATCAGATTTGAGGGACAAGTTTACAGTTTATGTGAAGTTTAGGCTTAGAACCAGGGTAAGGTGCTATAACATCAGTGTTATTCACCGATCATTACCCTCTGATTTTAGGGAAAGGTTATGCGTTGAGTTAGGTTTAGGGGTAGGGATAGGTGGTGTGTGTGTGTGTGTGTGTGTGTGTGGTGTGTGTGTGTGTGTGGTGTGTGTGTGTGTGTGTGTGTGTGTGGTGTACAAAGCTGCACATTGGTGGTGGTTGAGGAGATTCCCCCTACCATATGTAAAGCGCTTTGAGTACCTAGAAAAGCACAATATAAATGTAACGAATTATTATTATAAGAGAATAGGGACAACCCTTTTATACCATGCGCCGGACCCGTCGACCATTATTCCCGTCGTTAAACTAGCAAAAGAGGTCAGACACGCCCTAAGTGCACTTTAGACCATGAGTTTAGATCATTAAAAGAGGACTCGTGCCTTGTGCGAGATGCTGCAAAAGCCACGAGACGTGAGCATAACGGTTTATCATCCGACATCCGTCCAGTGCGTGTTTACACTGAAAAATAATGGACGCAGCTTTCTGTGCGCACGTCGTTTTAGATGTGTGAACAGCACAGAAAACAGCACACGTGTCCTTGTGCTTGAATGGTTTAAAGTTATATTAAAATTAGTGCTGTCAGTTAAACGCATTATTAACGGCGTTAACGCAAACCCATTTTAACGGCTTCTTTTTTTAATCGCGAAATTAACGTTCTTTTTGGCCTAGCAAACTTTGTCATTTTTTCACATGCTGTAACAACTAGTAACGTTACAAAAACTACAACACACACACCGGATAGCTAGACCGGAAACAAAACAACAGGCACGCCGCACACACTTGTTTGGGCTTGCGCGCCGGCAAAAGAGTAGTAGACGAACGTTACGTTTTGAGTGGATGGCAAGCGCGAGACGCCGAAATGGATGCCAATAAGATTCTGAATGGAAAGTTTACAAAAAGTTGCCAAATGGTTCCATTGAATTCGTGAATTGGCGTCAAACGCGTGAATGCACCAAATAAAATCAATCGCGTCTACCGCGCCGCACTAAACGCCTCATTCGCGCCGCAGGACCTCTAGACGCGCGTAAAAACGTCTTTACATTGACTTAACATAGAAATCAATAGCGCCAGACGCTCTCTTCGGGTTTGGTGTGAACGCACCTCACTGTTCATTCTTTCTGAAAAAGAGGCTGGGTTGATGAGCCTCTAGTGAATAAAGAGCAGTATCCTGACTGTTCAAAGCAAACTTGAGAAAAAGAAAGTATTAAGCCTAAGCCATGGTTTAACTGCGGCTGAGTCCTAATTTACCTTACATGTGCACTTTGTAATTTTATTTTGATCCCTTAGAAAGGGCTTTTGTGTGACAAAGTATTTTTTCACTCTTTTTTTGATGGACAGTGTTATATTGTGTAAAGATTATTTGCTCCAAGTGTGAATGTTAGTGTGAAATTGAACACTACAGTATTTGCCAATGTTGTTTTCAATAAAAAAAACATTTGCATAAAGCAAGCCGATCCACTTTTCTATGTTGATAAGAGCATTAAAATGAGAAAAAATAATGGGACAAAAAGAAATCAAGGCACATTTAGAATAGATACAAATGTGCGATTAATTGCGAGTTAACAATGACATTAATCATGTTTTAATCTTGACAGCACTAATTAAAATGCACACAAAGGAATCGATAAGAGGAATCTAAATTTTAATTCCTGGCCTTAAGTATCCGATTCCCAACCCTACTCACAGGTTAATCGTTCCCGACAGCTCCAGTCTTGTTTTGACGTTGGCTTAAGCGTTCCACTCTCTTTTATATCGTTTTCCCATTTTGCAGGTCTAAAAGAAAGCTCCTGGGTCGTAAAGACTCCTTTGAAAATAAACAAGGTGACCCTGTCGCTCAGACACTCGGCAGCGGAGCGCCCAAGATCAGCTCTCAAAATGACAACTTCATGGCTCTTCTGAGGAGGACGAGAAGCGCCAAGGCTGGCTGCAGTGAACGAATCTCAGCTACTGAGCTCCTCAGAAGCTCCAAGCCCTCGGTTACCATCGCAGAAAACATCACACATTGCAAAAATAGCTATGTACAGTCACACGGTCCATAAATATAGTTTTTTCGCCCTTATGTTTTACGTCCACACCAGTTTTTTCACCACAACGCCATGTCAAAGTTACCGAAACAATATCAAAGTATCAAAAAAACAAGCTCGTAAATACGCTTTTGGATCCGAAGCAGAACTTCCTGAAACATGCATAGTTTTTTCATTGTATTGAATGATAACACAACCATTTGTAAATTCAAATATATCTTTGTGTGTTAATGTAAATATAAATGTTTTAAGAGTTGAGATGCTATCTATGAGATATGAAATTGCAGTTCTTGTCATAAAGTTACTGAATATAAATACATAAATAATTTGTTGTGTTTGGGCTTCCTGCATTCCATAACGAAGCAGATTATATTATCAATGACGGTTTTAAAATGTTCTGCTGTAGATTTGCACATGTTCAGTATATTAAATTGCTTTTCAGAAGTAACTCATACTTGTTTTTGTGTTTCTTAGAACATTCTCTATTCACTTTTTGGATTCATTTAAATTATGCTTAAAATGTTTACATATAATTTAAGCTTATGTTTTATACAGGAGTGTATATCGTGTATCTCTTCATTATAAAGAACCATTAGACATGTTGGATGTGTGAGGGAGAGCTGTCATAATAAGGGATTCATATAATCTTCAGGTTGCATAGATATAAATCTGCACACACCTTTGTTGAGACAGGGCTTGTTTCAGCACTTTATTATTTTCCTTCATTTGTATAAAAAAAAAAAAAAAAAAAAAAAAAAAAAAAAAAAAAAAAAACTATTCTTGTAGCATCTTATATCAAATACTGCTAGAAAATGTGTCTTTTCTGCATTATGAGGGAGGCAATGCAGTTTATACATTTCTCAACTTTCTCCACAACTTTAGTAAGTTTACCAAAAGAATGATAATATATAGCATTAATGCATTTGATATTGCATTATAAAGTTAAAAGCAATCAATGCAATATAAAAGGGCACCTATTATGGCATTTAAAATGATCCTAATATTGTTCTGGGAGTCCCCAACAACAGTTTTACATGCATGCAATGACAAAAAACACTTTTGTTGTCTTATGCATTTATTTTTACCTGATTTGCTCAGCGATTCCCATTCGTTCAACGACTCATTTTTCCAAACCCCTCCTTTGCGTGACGCTAATTTGCGGTGATTGGTCAGATGACCCAGTCAGTTGTGTTTGTAAAGCAATCGTCATTAAAATAACGCTAACACAGCACAAGGTTGGGCTATACTTGTGTGGTATAGTTGTAAAAATAAACTCTAGCCACTGATTCTTCACATGCTCGTCTCTGGGCAGTGAAAAAAAGGTCGCTTTTGATTCGCACTTCAGAACAGTGTCTTGTTGTCGACATGATGATGTTTTCAAGTTTTCCCTGGTGTCTGCGCGCGCAATGAGTGGGCGCGGTCAATTTGATAATTTTTCGTCTTGACGTCACAACGAAAAGGAAAATTACTCATTGGAAAAACGATTCATTAAATTGACTCAGAGTCGACTCATACTTTTGAGAGACAATGGCCGTCATTTATCAAAAGTGCGTACACCAAATTTCGAGCGTACACCTGGCGTACACCCAAAACCACGGTGACTTTGAGATTTATCAATATGGACGTTGGCGTACGGCACGCTCAAATCCCACGCCAGCTCAGGAGGTGGTGTACGCACGTTTGAGTTAGTGCGGAAATGCGCAGAAAAACAATTCCTAACACCACAAAACGCACTGACAAACTAAAAGATATGACAAAAAACAACAACAACAACATAGTAGGCTAATTATAAACTTCAGTGTAAAAATCTGTCACAAAGAACCGGCAAAAGTAATGATTATGAATATGTAAAATATAGCAAGGAGATATTTTAATTGTTTATTAATAAAGATAACAAAGTGTTTTCTTTGTGTCGGCTGCAAAGATGAAGTTGAGATGCTGACTCGCGATCTTCGCAGTAGTGAACGCGCCAGAGAGAAATGCACATTTCAGATTACATAAGCAGAGAGCAGTCTGCAGTCTGTTTTCTTTCGTTTTGAATTGTTCTGTTTAAAAGTAGACATGTCTGAGGCAAGTAGGGTACCTTATACGCTGAGTTTCAGTTCATTTATGAGATGAGCAGTTCACGCGTCCTCCGTTTCATGATTATCTGATATTTACTTCTTATTTGTTAAATCCAGGTAATTGGTTGATGAAACATTGATTAAAATTAAGATACAATTAATACAAAACGAAATTCAGTTTAAAGAAAGGTTTTGTGCTTTATGTTTGATGTCTCTGTGAATGTTTTAAAATATATTTTAGTGCCGCTTTCAGAGCGCTCACGTCCGTATCATTGTTTTTTCCTCATAAATGCGAACATGAATAAGCATAAGAATATTACAAATGGACATGCAATTATTAATGTGAATGAATGGTACTCCACATCACATCATCATCACTATTGTACGTGATACGATATTAAATGCTAATTGTTTCAAAATGCTGTAAAATAATGCATTGTGATAGGTCATTTGATCTCCACGTCGGAGAAGTTTCTCTTCTTTGCCGTCTTCCGTGTGTCCATGGCGTAAAATGAGGGCGTGGGGGAAGCGGAGACTTGAATATTTAGAGGCGTGTTACTCTAATGACGATCGTTTTCAGCCGCTGCATTTATCAAGAACAGGTATTGCGTACACCAGGATTTCAAAGGTACGCACAGCTTCATACATCAGGCGGTGAGAGGAGTGTAAGCATAATCTTACGCCAACATATACGCCCGTTTCTACGCAAAATGATAAATGAGGGCCAATAACTTTTTTTACGGTGAACTTTCATGTTTAAAACTTTGCAGGATGTTTTTGTTCACTTAGATCTATGTTACACACTACATGAAATGTCATTTTCAAAATTCCATAATAGGTACCCTTTAACTCAAAATTATGTTGTGACTTGTATCTTTTTGACAACCCATGCTGAAAAAAAGATGGTGTTTTCATGAAGATGACGCAAAATGCTGTGCTTATCCTCAATATAAATAACAAGGAGATGTACAGTTGAACAAAGACTACACACTCTATAAAAGCAATACAGAATGATCTTTGTAACATTTACAAAAAGGTTCCATTCATAAACATGAACTAACAATGAAAAATACTTCTATGCATTTCTTAATTTCATTCCCTTAGACTTTTTAAAGTATTAAAATAAAATGTTAACGTGCGCCTATTATGGTTTGAAAATTCCTTTTCATGCAGTGTGTAATATAAAAGACAAAGCTATGTATTTTGAAAATAATATATAGTAGTATAGTAATATATATAGTAATATAGCTGTTTGTAAATGTCAACGTTCTGCAAAAGTTGTCAAGAGTGCAAAAAGAAAAGAAAGAATCGATTCTGAACGGCCTTTACTAGTCGTTTGTATCCCTAGAAAAGACGTTTGCACAATTCCCACCTAGCCTATGTTTTTAACTCAAGTACTGTCTTACTGACAGATTTGTTTTACAAACGTTTGGTACGTCAGTAATTCACGTTAGTGCTCGGCTAACGTAAGTAAACAGTCCGATAATGAAACATTGGAAGAAAGTTATTCAACCCGAACCTTCATCGCAAAGATGACTCGAGCAGGACATTTCTTAACTCCTCACCATCAGCATTAACAGGAGTATGTAGCATACATCAACAAACCCATGTGTATATTTCGAATTTATTGCGGTGCACGGATAACTTTTGTAACTCCCAATGTAGTCAATACTTTTATTCCTTAAAACTCATCTTTGATCACCAAAATTACATATTTAAACGTTTTTCCTTGAAAAAAAAAACATCAAGCCTTAAAATATCTGGAATGTAACTCGACACCCTTGCCTCATTTAGTATTCGCGGTTCTATGAATATGCAAATGAGCCCGCCTCCACTCACTCACTCACTCAGAGATCCAATGGTTGACGATCACACGTTGATCTGATTGGTTACCAGGTAGTTTGTGACGTCAGAAACACCAGCGATTTCAAAGCGTGTTTCACCGCAGTCTGAGGACAACAGCGCCAGGCCAGCAGTCGCACACTGTTGTTGCGGTGACGCATGCGCGACCAAAATAAAAAATGCGCTGGGTAAATAAGTTCAGACCGCTCATTTGCATACCGACTTGGTTGACAATTGTTAATGCACAAACACTTTTTCAGATCGACACTGTAATCAGTCTCTCCAAAAAAACGTGATTATGCGATCACGTAATTCAATGCATAATCAGCGAAAGTCTGCATATTTATGCGGGGGCATTTTTCCAAATACGCCGCACTTGCGACAAATAAATTGTAGATTTCCGGGCAAAATATGCAAGGCTTAAATGATTTCATAATCCCCGCATTTTCGTCGCAAAAAAGTCACATATATCTATCTTAGCAGAAAGTTGAAAAATGTTGCGTTTGCTTCACACAAGAGCCGCCACTTCCCTGTTGCCATGGGAACGTTATGAAGTGACGAATTACGCGACGTGAACATCATTGAAAAGCTGTAAAACAGGAAGCACACATTTTTTTTATTTTATTTTTTTATTAATTTTTACAGAATTTGTAGCATATTCATCTTGTAAAGCTACAGAACTTGTTTGACTCATCAATGTTTTGTAAGTTTTATGTGTTTATTAAGATCTGAAATAAAACAGGATGAACTGAAATATACCAGCACTTTCTGTGATGTAGTGCATAGACATCATAGGCTACGTTCACACTGCAGGCTGAAACGACCCAATTCCGATTTTTTTGCCCCTATGCGACCTGTATCCGATCTTTTCATGACAGTCTGAACGACACAGATCCGATCTTTTCAAATGCGACCCAGGCCACTTGGGTATGTGGTCCAAATCCGATACGTATCCGATCTTTTGAAATGCGACCTCAATCTGAACGGCCAGGTCGCATGTATCCGACCCGCACGCCGTTGATATGCGACAAACGTCATAATTCTGCGTTGAAGTAGGCGGGAATGAGAAGATAAACAAGTTAGCTATCGTACGATAGCACCGATAGCACGCACCTGTCAATACACTCCAACGTGTTGCACTGTTATGGTCCGCCACAGACGTGTCTCTTCCCGTGAGTTAATCGAAGGCGCTCAAACGCTCTCCTCCTTCTTAATTTTCTTCTTAAAACGAAAAGATTGTAATTGTGCTGGCTCTGTTGGGAAAATAACTTTAATATTGCTAAACGAGCTCCACTGTTGACATTCATGTTTAGGTACTTCCGCAAACAGCAAGTGACGTCGTTGACCGTTGAGTACTCTTCTGCGCATGCGGGTCACTTCTGGGTCATTTCACGTTCACACAGGAGATCACTAAAGGTCGCATTTAATTGGAAATGTGAACGGCCTTGCAAAAAAATCGGATTTTTTCAAAAAATCGGAATTGAGCATTAAGCCCTGCAGTGTGAACGTAGCCATAAAGGTAGACGCCCTATCGACCGCTACTGCCTATTGGCACGGACGAGAATTGGAGCCGCCATCTTAAACCGGTCATCCGCTCCGCTCAGTGTAATCTGAATGGCAGGTGAAATGAGCTGTCAGCGCATTAAATTAATCATATCTCACTGAACACTGAACTGAATTTCTGAAAATTGAAAGTTGAAGAAACAATTTATGATTTGTGACACGCACACACGAACAGACACACAAACAAACTCTCTCTCTCTCGCTCTCTCCCACACAGAACGCAGCCACCTGTAATAAAAATTGAGAAGCAGCTTTTCAACGTGTTTGCATCAGTAATTTCTAAAAATTAAATTCGGACAATAGGCCTATAACTTTTTTATTGTATGTGGATGTGGGAGGGGAAAATGTCGAGACTAAAGCCCTTCGGATCAACTTTACAAGGGTAGATGGAGTAAGTTAATGTAATTTTACCACAGGACTTCTGTAATATCAATAGCCAAATCGCATGTGATAAGATATAGGTTATCAATAAAACTAGAAGTTGGAGGGGTAACTCAATTTGTGCATCGCTGTCATGCGTGTATTAACGTTACATTGCTTCCTGATATCATGTGCGCAAACACAAATAACCTATCCAACAGGGCAGTTGAATGCTTATCTGATAACCTAGAAGCTTGTGTAATTATTACTTTAACAGTTACCCCACCTCTCCATGTCGGGTGAACACCGGCTGATGCAGTAAACAGCATTTCACAACGATTTCAGTACAGTAATAGCAAATATCCTTGCTCCTTCTCGATTATCTGGTAATTATTCTATTCACAAAATACAACCAATAGTACGGTAATGTTAAGACTTACTTGTGAAAAGCCCTATTTTCGATGGTCCGGCGATTAGAACAGGAAAATGCTCCACAATGCTCTGGCATCTTATCTGCTGCCACGCAACGAAACTAGGACTACGACCGGTTCAAGATGGCGGCCGGATTTCTCGGTTTCCAGCGGCCAATAGGGATTCTAGTCTCTATATGATTTCTATGATGTAGTGTGCTTGCTTATCATAGGAAGTAATAAGAAATGACTCTTTACATTAAGGTAGTAGCCTAGTGAGAACAGGGTGTTGGGGAATCACTTTTGTTTCTCTTTTTCATCGAACCACAGTTTTTGCAAATTCCCGCAACTTTTGCAAGTTCCCGCGATTTCATTGCATATTCCATCACATTTTTTAAGAAAACGTGCCGCATAATCAAGGATTTTTGCCCGCAACAATCACAGAAACTGCGTTTTTCTGAAGGAGTGAATTATATAATATTTCCATTTTAACTAAATGCATAAATCTGCCGATTTCAGAGCAAAACGTGAAACTGTAACATTCACTTACATTCACTTGGCCAGTTCTGTCGCGTAGCCTACGTACGCGCACCTGTCTATTGAGTCCACAAGATCGTACGGTGTCCCATTATCAGTTTGGGTTTCAGAAGTGTGTTCTGCGGCTGATGTGCCCAAAACTTCCACCCGACAGTCGAAGTGGCGTTAGGGAGCATTTGGGACAGGGCCGTTGTTGAACTTTGTTCTCCTGCGACCCAGAACGAGCGGCGCCCTCTACTGTACAGTCCTGAATCTGCATTTCCCTATTCATCTCACTTTTGGTGTAAAAGGGACTTTTTACATTTGCCATAAACAGAACTTTTTTTTTGTTATTAAAACAAGAGCTGTCACTGTGGCGAAAGATTTTCAAAAGTACCTAAAGAGTGCATATTAGTCCCTCAAAGGTACATATTGGTACCAAAAGTGTACATATACTACCTAAATGGTACATATATTAGAACCCTTTTGAAGGATACTGTCCCACTGACAGCTTTTGTACCTTTTTTCTGAGAGTGTACCTGAAGACATGTCAACAAATACTAGATCTCATAAGACTAAAGTTTGACTGCAGACTCTGAGGGATAAGACACTCTCTTAAAAATAAAGGTTCTTTATTTGGATGTATGGTTCCATGAAGAACCTTTAACATCCATGGAAATCTTTATATTCCACAGGTTCTTTACAGTACAAAACTGCTCCTCAGTATTAAAATTATTTTAATCCTTGTGCATTAATTTTAAAAAAAAAGTTACACAGGTCCATGTGATGGTGATAGGTCCATCATAAAAATGTGAAGCATAAGAGCTGCAGACTTAAGTTCGGTCTCATTTTAAAGAAGACTCGTGGCAGATTATTGTTGAGGTAAAAAAAAAAAAAAGTTAAAAAGTGACACAAAAAAAATTATAGGGGATTTAATGTTTATAAATAAATTTATATATATTTATATAATATTATATAATATATATATATATTATATTATATATAATATATATGAACGGGTGAACTTTGTGAAATGTTCCAAATTTGAGGTTGATACCAAAAACCACAACACCCACATCCACACAAAACACACACACACACACACACACACACACACACACACAACACAACACACACACACACACACACACACACACACAACACACAACACACACACACACACACACACACACACACACACACACACACACACACACACACACACACACACACCACACACACACAACACATCATCACTTAACAGTGAATAAAGTGAATATTTGCTTTATAGAGCAAACCTGAAAAATATCACCATCTCGTAAAAAATAGTCAAAATTTAACCAAAAAAATTGACGCATCAGGTAAATGGCCATGGGATTAAAAATTGCCATTTTAGTAATGGGTTTCAATGGAGACATTTTTGTCCAAAAGGTCCTGAGAAATTATTTTGTGTACCTAGTGTAAAAAAGATTTATTAAAGGTCATGGGGTGAAATAGTAAAATTATAATAAAATGCACACCTGTGCCAAAATATATGCAGTGGGCATTAACACAGGAAAAATTATCAAAAAACAAAACAAAAAAAACACCTACATAACCCAACCAGCTGTTTATTTGTGAATGATGCCCTTACAACTCATTTGACCCAGCATGAGCAACCCAAGAGTGTGTTTACAGTACCCCAAATTTTGACCCAGCACAATCAACCCAACAATTTGTTTACACGAACAATCCCAGCATTTTTTTGAAGTGTGAAAAAGACAAAAATGTCCATAAAATTGCACAAGGGTTAAGATTAAGAAAATGGTCGTTTTGGGTTATTTCAGGGTCATCGCTTGTAAAAACCTCATAGAGTGTAATAGTGCTGGATGAGGACAAGTTATAATTCTGCACGGCACCAGTCTATATTCAGAGATCAAAATAATGAGAAATTATTAAAAGACTACATTTTAGTGAGAGGATCTCTGGATATATTTGGCTCTGATGTCTATAAATAGGCTTCTGGACTGTATGTTAGACTGAGATTATTACTCTGACCACATTATCACTGCAAGGATGAGAAGAGGAAGAGTGTTATAATATTGCAGTGCTGGGATGAATAAAACAAGATCGCCAAAGATGAAACTACACAGCGAAAAGCTTCAGATTCAGTTATGTTACGGCTTATACTGAAGTTTATTAGAAATCAGACAATGCCTTCCTTTTAAAGGAACATGCCACCGGTTTTTGAAATAGGTGTTATTCACCGTTCCCCTACATTTAGATAGGTGGGCAAACACATTTTTGTCTCAGTGCATGCATTGTTTTAGTCTGGCAGTGCCGATGCTAGCTTAGCTTAGCATAATGAATGGAATCCTTTGTTGCCGGATAGCATGTTGTGAGTAAAAGTGATCAAAAATATTAAAAAAACGAATTAATTCTTGTGGCCTGCGTATTCACAACGAGTACAAATAGCAGTCCAGATTAAGATTAACTTCTCAAATTCAACACAATCCAAATGTGAAGATATCGGTGCAGGTCACGCCGGTATGTTGACGAAAGTTGTTGGATTTCAGGTGTTTCGTGACATCTCTGCGGCCAAGTAGCTGTGCTTCGCCTGTGCTTCACCCACACATAGTCCCAAGTCAATCTCTGCCTAGGAAATCGCCTAGTCTTAATCTGCATTGCTATTTGTACTCGTTGTGAATACGCAGGCCACAAGAATTAGTTTTTTATTCAGTTTTTTTTTATCACCTTTACTCACGAAATGCTATCTGGCAACAAAGGATTCCATTCATTATGCTAGCGGCGGCGCTTTTACAATGCATGCACTGAGACAAAAATGCGTTTGCCCACCTATCTAAATGTAGGGGAGACGGTGAATAATCCCTATTTTAAAAACCGGTGGCATGTTCCTTTAAAATACACTGCCGTTTCAAAGTTTGGGATTGGTAAGATTTTTTGTGTTTTTAAATGATGTCTCTTCTGCTCACCAAGGCCGCATTTATTTGATTAAAAATACAAACAAAAAATTGTAATTAATAAAAAATAAGTAGTATTGTTAAATTTTATGACAGTTTAAAATAAAACTGTTTTCTATTTTAATATATTTTAAAATATATTTTGATCCTGTGATCAAAGCTGAATTTTCAGCATCATTGCTCTAGTCTTCAGTGTTACATGATCCTTCAGAAATCACTATTGATGATTTACTGTCACTTTTGATCCATTTAATGCATTTTTGCTGAATAAAAGTTTTAATTTTTTTCACCCCCCCCCCAAAAAAAAAAAATCTTACTAAACCTAAACTTTTGAACAATATGTACACTACCGTTCAAAAGTTTGGGGTCAATACAATTACTTTTTTTTTTAAAGAAATTAATACTTTTCTTCAGAAAGGACGCATTAAATTGATCAAAAGTGTCAGTAAAGACATTTATAATAATGCAAAATATAAATTTTTTAATTAAATGCTTTTCTCATGAACTTTCAAAGAATCCTGAAAAAAATGAATCCCGGTTTGCACAAAAATATGAAGCAGCGAAACTGTTTTCAACTGTGATAATAATCATAAATGTTTCTTGATCATCAAATCCTCATATTATAGTGATTTCTGAAGGATCATGTGACACTGAAGACTGGAGTAATGATGATAAATTCAGCTTTGATCACAGGAATAAATTACACTTTACTATATATTCACATAGAAAACAGCTGATTTACATTACAATAATATTTCACAATATTACTGGGTTTGTTTTGTATTTTTAATCAAATAAATGCAGCCTTGGTGAGCAGAAGAGACTTCTTTTAAAAACATTAAAAATTTCACCGACCCCAAATTTTTGAATGGTAGTGTATAATGTTACAAAAGCTTTATATTTCAGATGAATGCTGTTCTTTTGAACTTTATACTCATCAAAGAATCCCTATTTCAACATTAATAATAATATGTTTTTATTTATTTTTATTATAGTTTTATAGCATCAGATCATCATATTATAGTGATTTCTGAAGGATCATGTGACACTGAAGACTGGAGTAATGATGATAAATTCAGCTTTGATCACAGGAATAAATTACACTTTACTATATATTCACATAGAAAACAGTTATTTTAAATTGTCATAATATTTAACAATATTACTGTTTTTTGTTGTTGTTGTTGTTGTTGCATTTGTTTTAATTCAAATAAATGCAGCCTTGGTGAGCAGAAGATACTTTTTTTTAATTTTTTTTTTTAATCTTACTGATCCCAAACTTATGAACGGCAGTGTATGTTCGATGTAAATGTTGCAAGTGATGTTGATTTGTGACATATTTCAGTATTTTCAGTACCTATGCAGTGTATGTTGAAACACAAGTGTATTGTAAGAAAATACCACTGATATAGACTGTTAGTTGCCTGTTTACTAGCTTGATATTAAAATATAATATCCTTCTAAAACATGCAACCTCAGTAACTTGAGCTTACCTTTCAGCTTACATGCATTACAGCATTAAACCGGTTCCTGAACTCTTCATTTACTCTGATATGTCAACATTTGAAGGATCTAAGGATTCTCAACAGCAGACAACTTCATGTGTGATGTTATTCCTTTCATATACTCATTTAATTTGAATAATTATTGCTTTTCATTTTTTATTATTGTGCTGTGTTCTCTACACAAGTAAATATTATTATTATAAGCAAATGCAACCTAGATTATTCAATAAATCCAGCTAATTTTTAACCATCGCTTCATCTCCCGCACTGGGTCTAATACATTCATAATGAGTAGGCTATAAAGGCAGTAAATGTATTAGGACAAAAGAAAAATGGAAATAGCTTCATCTGTTGATAAGGTGCATGGAGGGATATTGATAATCATCTGAAATCATACTGTCAGATTTGGTAAGTAAAAACAGCAGACAGACTAAAAGAAAAATATGAACTTCCTCCATCCTCACAAACATGAAGTAAAGAAATAAGAGCTTCAGTTTGTCTGGCCCTGCAGTCAAAGCATAAAAACAATGAGATCAAATGTCAGTATAGGCTATTTGAGATTGCAGAAAACTATTTATATATTTATATATATATATATATATTTTATATTTGACATTACCATTTTCGAGCCATATGGTTTCTATACTTCAATTTCTTGTGATGCTATAAACTATTTCTAAAACTATTTGAATAGAGTCATAATAATACAAAATATTATTATAAAGAATGAGCAGGAGTAGCCTATCCAAACTTTTGACTGACAGATCAGCGCGAGACACTATGCCCCTGTCAATCCTTAAAATCGTTCAATATTTTATTTTCAATATTAAACAAATGTAAAACTGCATTCTTGTGTGAAATAAACCATCTCGTTCTCGCCTTTTGACTCTTATTTTCATTCCAAAGATATTTATTCCAGCACCAGCACACAGAGGCAGCGCGCTCCTCCAATCAACAAAAAGCGGTTGCTGGAACGACGGCTCTTATTGGTTTAGAGTGCTGTCTGTCACACGAGCGGACCAATCAGCAGCGTCTCCTGACGCCGTTCACCCCGCGCAGTACGCTGACGTGCGCGTCACGTGATGTTTTCGCTGGGCTGTAGTGATGTGTAGCCACCATGAGTGAAGCGGGCAAATAAAGATTTATAATGGCAGCGAGCGATGATGGAGGCTCCGCGAAGATGCAACGTTTCGTCGTGCTTGTCGTGCTGAACAATCACCGCGGCGATACATCGGAAAGCAGCACGGATTACTCGAACGTGTAATTGTATCAGAGCTAGCCAACAAAATGGGCCGTGCATCGGCGTAAAGCTGAGGTAAAGTGACCTTTCATTGCATTGTCCCATGGAAGATCGGCCGCATTTACCGAATCACGGCGTCATGTTGACATTGGAGGCACAACCGCGTCGCGTTGTCACGAAAACGACCGCGACTAACGGCGACATCTCTTGTGCTGCCGGAGAGCCACCATCATCATCTTCCTCATCATCTTCCTCCACCACCTCAATCAATAACAGCTCCCGTTTGCCCATGCACTTAACAGCCTCCTCTTATTCTCAGCCACAGAGGAGGTACCATCCGCCTTACCACTTTAAAGTGCATCATCTGTTCCCAGATGAGAGCCCTCAGGATGCTGTATTGAGGAAGAACCTGCCACCCCTCCAGTATAAGGTGCACGACTCTGCCTTCTGCCGCGTACTCAGCGCTGACACCACCGCTGCCGCCCTGGCCGCTGCCGCTGTCTGCTCCGCCGGCGTGGACCGGGACATATGGAAATGTGGCTATCTCCGAAAACAGAAACATGGCCACAAGAGGTTCTTTGTCCTTAGGGGTGCCAGCAACCTCGGGCCTAGTCGGTTGGAGTACTACGACAGCGAGAAGAAATTTCGAAACGCCCTTAAAGCTGCTGCCTCCGGTGTTACATGCCCTGCCAAAAGGGTAATTTACCTATCCCAGTGTTTTACGGTCAACAAAAGGGCTGATGCCAAGAACAAATACCTCATTGCCCTTTATACTAAAGACGAGTACTTTGCGGTGGTCGCCGAAAGCGAACAGGAGCAAGAGGAGTGGTACTTGTCGCTCACCGAGCTTATGACGGAGGGAAAAAAGGGACAGTTGGACAACGACGAACTTGACGACGGTTACGGTACGATTTCGCCGGGGACTATTTTCAAGGAGGTGTGGCAAGTAAACGTCAAACCTAAAGGCTTGGGTCAGACTAGGAATTTAATGGGGGTGTACCGTCTGTGCCTTTCCGCCAAAACTATTCACCTGGTGAAGCTGAACTCGGAGACGCCTGCCGTCAACCTGCCGCTGATGAACATCCGCCGCTGCGGCCACTCCGAGAGCTTCTTCTTTATCGAGGTGGGCCGCTCTTCTTCCATCGGCCCCGGTGAAATCTGGGTGCAAGTCGAGGACTCTGTGGTAGCGCAGAACATGCACGAGACCATTCTGGACACTATGAAGGCTTTGAAAGCCTTTCCGGACTTTAGGCCGCGGAGCAAAAGCCAGTCCTCCAGCTCAAATCCAATCCCGTTTATAACGACTCGTCGGCATCTCGGAAACCTTCCCCCAAGCCAAACCGGACTGCAGCGCCCATCCAGAACAGATTCGGTGACGGGAACGCCGCCGACTGGCAAAAACAAAGGGCTAGGACAACGCTACCGGACGTCCAGCGAGGGCGAAGGCACTCAAGATCGACCCCTCAGCTCCGGCACGGGAAGCCTTGTGCACCTAAACACCCCGATCCTCAGTGTGGGCCGGGAAGAAAGTGGCAGCTGCTGCACTCACGCCTCACCAAGTTCGAGCCAGCACACCCGCTCCGCATCACTTCCTGTGTCTCACTTCCTGTCCGCCACCAGCCCCATCAGCGTGTCCAGCAGCAGCGGACACGGCTCGGCCTCCGACACACACACTCGCCCCTCTAGCTCCTCCATTTGTGGCTCGCCAAGTGACGGCGGCTTCAACTCCTCTGACGAATTCTGCCCGAGTCCGTGCGACTTCAGGTACTTCCATGCAAGTTGCTCCACCCCTGAATCCCACGGCGGCACGCCTCCCATTAGGGAAGACTACCGTCTGACTGAATACATGACCATGGATTGGCATAAAGATGGAGCGAGGACTTTCGAAGAGGAGAGCAGTTACATGGAAAGGACTTTCCTTAAGCTAGCACATTCATCCAAGCCAAAACTAGGCGGGAGTTTAAGCGTCACGCAGCAGAAAGCTACTCAAACCTCGTCCTCTTTGGACGAACCGAGCCCGGTGGAGTCGAAAAGACACCAGGTTTGCTCGTGCATCCTAAAGTCAGCTTATAAGTCTGAGGTACATTATCCAAACAAGCCTCTCTTGCTCAGCTCCGAGTGTCAGAAGAAACTCCCAAAAGATGACGGCTACATGCCTATGATTTACAGCATCGCTCCCTCTCCAAATGCAGATTACACCCCTATGCATCCTAGAGCAAACCATCCCGTCCACCCGTGTTCCTCGCAGCAAGCGGAACGATTCGGCTACATGATGATGCTCCCGGGTGACGGCACCTCCAGCAGGGAGCAGGCGGAGTACGACGACTACATGGACATGTCCCAACTAACCATGGCTGAAGGCTTTTCCCAAGCCTCACCGGAAGGTCCGAAGGCCTCATACTTCTCTCTCCCACGCTCCTACAAAGCCCCGTCCCGAGACAAGCACCAAAAGATGGACTACATTCCCATGTCTCCACCCGATCCCCAAACCCCACCTAGTCCCGGAGAGTACATTCACATGGACTTTGTGTCGCGTCCCTGTCACATTGCAGTGTCGCCGTCCTCCGTAGACTCGCCCTCAACTCCACCGCCTTCCCAGCCCTGCTATCGGCTATGTTGCTCCTCACCTGATCATGACTATTTGGGACTAAACATGGATAACCTCCTGAAGGACAGGCCTCCTCGGCACTCGCTTGTTGCTCCGTGGAACCCTCCTAACTACGCCCGTCCCTTAGGATGCTCCTATGGACAAGCGTCCGCTAATGAGGATCCTGAGAAAACGCACGACGGAGACAGTCCGTTGAGAACGATGCAGCATCTTTGCGTCTCCGAACGGCTCGCTCACACAGAGCCGAAGGTCATTAGGGCGGATGCGCAGGGAAGGAGACGACACAGTTCAGAGACTTTCATCCCGTCGCCTGCTTCGTTAGCGAGCGGTTGCGGAATCAGACCCTCAGCCAATCAGAATCCCCCAGAAGCTAGCAGATGGCAAAACTCCACCTCCTTCGATAGCATGTGGTCGCACTCGGACGCCGCTACCGCCTCATCCAGCTACCTCAACTACATCGCTCTGGACCTGAGAGGCGTGGCCAGAGATGCCCGTGACACGCCCCCTCCGCGCACCGCTAACAGCAACCTCCAAGAGAGCGATGCGTACGCTGGTATAGACTTCTCCGTTTCGGGAGGACGTGCCACTGCCTCAAAAGGTTGGTTGCATCTCTGTCTCCCATTATGCTACAAGCTAAGTGACCGCAAGTAAAAGGCTGCATGCTGCGTCAACATTCATTTCTGAGTTTGTCATGTGTGAATGCAAACTATTAAGACTATGTGATGTAAAGTAATGTAAACAGTCTTACTTAAGAAGAAATTGTGAATTTTCACAGTTTTTTTTTTATCAAGTCTTTCATGCTGTCCTGAGAAGAGACGATGGAGCAGAATTGTCATTTCAACTTGCTGTTGTTATAGTGAAAAAAATTGCTGTTGCTTTCAAAGACATTCTTTTTTTTATTATCATTATTGATTGAACATTATTTGAAACTTGGTTTTGCACACTTTGAAAAGCACTGGGTAAAGAGCACTTCATGATGCGCACAGATGTGATGTGCAAGTATGATATTAAAGGAATCCACTTGCATGCTGCATAAAATACTCGCTTTCACAGTTTTGACGGTCAAAGTAAAACCTTTACCAAGATGACTTAAAATGTTTGAATTCTTGGTCTATCAAAGATGCTGCTGATGATTATTTTCTTTTACACCTACATCATTTCAACAAGAAGTTTGCGGGTGACATTGCACTCAGTTTATCATAAGCTCAAGTTGTCTTGCTTATTTGCTTGCAATATTTATAAAAGCTTTGATTAGACTTGCACTCACACAATATTACATTTTCTGTTAATAAACAACAACAAAAAAAGGAAATTCCACACACATATAAGCAAAGGTTAAAGGTTAGTTCACCCGAAAATGAAAACACTGTCATCATTTTCTCTCCCTTAAAACCCGTATGAGTTTGTTTCTTCTTCTGAACACAAAGGATGATAAATATGGGTAACCAAACAGTTTATGGACCCCATTGACATCCATAGTATGGGAAAAAATACTATGTAATTCAATGGTGTCCATTCTGGCATTCTTCAAAATATCATCTTTTGTGTTCAACAGAAGAAAGAAACTCACTCATACTCATACAGGTTTTGAACAAAAAAATAATGACAAAAATTTAATTTTCGGCTAATTTGTCCCTTCAAATGTTTTTTTTATTTAATTGTTTTTTTTTTTTACTTTTTGAGATTTATATATCATAAGAGATGAGAAGTGTTTATTTTCTAAAATCATTCAATCTATGCATATAAAAAGGTTTAGCTTCTAACCATTTAGGAAAACAGCTGTCTAAACATAATCATTATCCTGATTTATGATTATATTTTTTAAAAATATAGGCTAGTCTGCTATAACAAAAAACAAACGAACATTAATGGGTTGAAATATACAGGTGAAGCTTGAAAAATTGAATATTGTGCAAAAGTTATAATTTCGATGATTATGGCTTACAGTTTATGAAAACCCCAAATTTAAAATCGCAGAAAATTAGAATATTACAGGAAATCAATTTAAAAAAAAGGATTTTAAATACAGAAATGTTGGCCCTCTGAAAAGTATAATCATGCATATGTATATAGTTATATAAACTAAATATATATAGTTTCACCTATTAATGTGAACTGAAATACATGTTGCACGATATTCAAATTTTTAGAGTTTCACCTGTATGTGAATCCCAATCAGTTTTGTCCTTAATTCATAACAGATATTAATGTTAATATTAAGGTAGAAGAAAGCTTTAAAAAAAGCTACTGATTTACGTGGTTCCAGTATATGAATGATCCCTAGTTCATAAAAATAAAGTTGCTTGATCTCCAAAGCGACTTCTATTGTATGAAAGCTATACATTTAATAAATCAAGCACAGGAATGCTAACATCTATCTAAATCTAACATGTCTGTCTCCTCATCCCTGCAGATTGAGTGAGTAATACAACGGTGCCGAAGGAGAATCAGGACACGACCTCTGGAACGATGAAGAGGAATCATCCTCGTCCTCCAACAACACAGACTGAGAAACTGCACAACCTCTTACGCTCCGTGTTTCCCACATAACTGCCTCAACAACCGGTTTCATTTGTCTGTTTTTGTCCGAATGATACTGTTTGTTTTTCGGTCTTGTTTACTAGAGCGGGTTCGCTAAACTAGAACTGTGAGCTTCAGATATCTAGCACTTCTATTTTTGTGTGTACGAACTGAAACGCATCATGGCTCTTTTGGTTACAGGTTTGTGTTTCTCCGCACCGGATCCGTGTAAATAGGAGAAGCTTGTATATTGAATCTCATTTTTGTACAAGGAGCCGCCCCTCAAGACGCTCGCCGCACTTAGTTCCACTGGTTTTGATTTGTATAAAGTCAAATATTTTTTCAGGGGTGGATTTTGTCTCACTTTAGAGTCGTGTAACGTCTCTCGGCGCATGAAAACGGCCCCTCGCGGAACTTAAATTGGGCAATTTAAAAAGTAAGAGTACGAAGACACTTTTCCAATCGAGCACTTTTTTTTCTTTTCTTTTTGACGTGACAGTTGTAACGGTCACTTTGTGTTTTATGGCAATCTGAGGTAAAATGACAACTGCGCATGTGCGTAGAGTGTCAGATTTGACAAGTGAGGAGAGGAGATAACTGCTCCTCTGCCGACTCTCTTATTCTTTCTTTTATTTTCTTTTATAATATGACCAGAGTTGGATGTTTGTTTGTATACTTTTTCTTACTCGATCCCCATGTATGCGGACGAGTGTGACGTTTAAGTAATTTTATGCAACGCGGGGATAATATGCCATCTCTCGCCTCTCGTGCATCTTTTCCTCAGACACCACGAGAGATGGCGTATTATCCCCGCGTTTCATAAAATTACTTAAACGTCACACTCGTCCGCATACATGGGGATCAAGTAAGAAAAAGTATTCAAACAAACATCCAACTCTGGTCACAATATAAAAGAAAGAATACAAAGAGAGTCGGCAGAGCGGTTATCTCCTCTCCTCACTTGTCAAATCTAACTGACACTCTACGCACATGCGCAGTTCTCATTTTACCTCAGATTGCCATAAAACACAAAGTGACCGTTACAGAGTGTTTCTGAGTTGCTACCTCCTGAAAACGCTCACGAAATCCTCTTATTAGTATTAATGTGAAGTCAAGTGATGCAAAATACCGTTTCTCCACGACCACGGCTTTCCTGTCCTCGTTTAAAATGCAACACAGCATTGTTTACATAGACGGCGGGTGTTTTGACGCCACTTCTCGTGGTTTTCTGTATTTACATTTCACTACTCTTACAAACTGCCACATCACAGCAGGATGACGTAGTGCTACTTTGCATTCCCCTCGTTTTGTTTATTTATTGATTATTTATTGGTTATTTATTGAGTGACGTTCACCGTTTACGGCACGGTTTGAGAGCGGGAGTTCAGTCAGTGTATATACAACTTCAGAAAACCTCTCATCTCTTGGGCCTTTTTTTCTAGTCCTTTTCCTCTGCTTGTACCTGAAAGCTTTATATGAAGAGGTTTTGGGTTGAGGTTGTGGTTGTGGTTGAACGCTGTGTAGTGAGATGTGTAAGCTTTACAGTAGTAGTCCAGATTCTGTTGGGACGAAATCATACGTCAGTGATTTTTCCATTCGTTCGGGTTGCGTCACACTTGTTGGCGCGCTCTTTTTTTGACTAGCTATTGTGTCATGATATCGCGTTGCTTTAATGTAAGTAAAATGTGAAATTGAAAAAAAAAATACAGTAGTATACCGTTTCTTGGGGGTTTTGCTACACAATAACTACCGTGACAGCCTGGGAAAATAATCAAAGTGTGTTTTTTTTTTTTTTTTTTTTTTTATACTTGGGGCTCTACTGAGGTTATAATATTTTGGGGATTCTGATATTGTGTCGAGTTGTTTGCCTTTTACAATGATTGAAAGGAAGAGTTGGACAAAAAAAAGAAGAAGAAGCATTTGAGTGTGTCAACAGTTTGCTGTTCATATGGTCAGTACTCAGTTATGCTGAAAGCTTGTTGATAATAATGACTGAAACAGACCATTATCAGCGCCGTCTTCCTTTTGTAAATATTGTAATTTTTGATATCCCTTCTCTAGTCACATGCTACACGGCACCTCGTTTGGTTTCAAGGATGAGGGTGTTTGAGTTCTTTTTTTTTTGGTCACTTCTACATTTTTATATTTTGTTTTTTGTGTATATTTATTAGATTGTTTTTTTGCTTGTAATAGAGCTATTGCAATAAAAAAAAGTGCCAAGGTATCTCATGTGCTTGTGATTTTCTCATGTATGATGCAACATGGCTGTAGACGTGTTAAGACTCCAGGTTTACACTTATTGTCCTGTATCATAGTTGATATCGCTGACCTCTACTGGACAAAAAAGAGAATATTTAAAAGGTAAGCAAGAATAATCAAAACATCCCTCCTTTCTAAAGACCATGTCCCTAAAATGAGGGGGAAATTACGCCTTAAATATGTATGTAGTCCATTAGTAAATCAAATTACATTGCCTAAATTACTATATTAAAAACTAAAGAAGAAGCAAAGCTACATCATTTATTTTTTTATCATATAAATTAAATTTTTTTACTTTTATTTCACTTAAATTATAGAACAAATTTAGTATTACAATTAAAAAAACTTTTTTTCAAAGTAATTTATTCCTGTGATCAAAGCCGACTTTTCAGCATCATTACTCCAGTCTTCAGTGTCACATGATCCTTCAGAAATCTTTTTTTTATATATAACCTGTGATGCTTTTTTCAGGATTCATTGATTAGTAAAAAAGTTTTTAAAAAATAACACCATTTATTTACAATAGAAATCTTTTGTAACAATATACACTATCATTCAAAAGTTTGGGGTCACTAATCATTTTCTTTC
Organism: Chrosomus eos; assembly: GCA_036326025.1. NCBI lineage: Eukaryota > Metazoa > Chordata > Actinopteri > Cypriniformes > Leuciscidae > Chrosomus > Chrosomus eos. The sequence goes on along the minus strand of CM070834.1, from coordinate 37,500,787 downwards.
TTTTTAAAGAAATTAATACTTTTATTCTGCAAGGATGTGTTAAATTGATAAAAAGTGATTTTATAAGAGTATTTTGAATAATTCTTTGTATTAATCAATGAATCATGAAAAAGCACAAAAAAATAATAAGCAGCACAACAGTTTCCAACATTGATATTAAATCATATTATAGTGATTTCTGAAGGATCATGTGACACTGAAGACTGGAGTAATCAGGGTGGGAAATTAACTTTTTTGCCCACCAGCCACAGTGGCTGGTGGATGCCCAATTTTACCAGCCACTTATATTTTTTACCAGCCACTTTTCCCGGAATTCAAATTTACAAAGTATTATTTTACACAGTAAGTAAAGTGCATGGACTGTTCGACGGGAAGGTAGGCTAACCATTCCCTCTTTTTCCCTTCGTCATTAATGTGCCACTTTTTCGAAAAGTACCTTCTCTTTTTATTTACTTCGCCCTCAACAGTTTGTACATTCATAGCTACTGCTGACTCCATGGCGGGCCTCTTAAAGGGATAGTTCACCCAAAAATGAAAATTCTGTCAGTAATTACTCACCCTCATGTCGTTCCAACCCCTAAGACCTTCGTTCATCTTCGGAACACAAATTAAGATATTTGTGATTAAATCTGAGAGCTGGATCACTCCTCCATAGGCTTCTAAATGATTGAAACTTGACAGCCCCGAAAAGTTCTTAAAGAAATCGTCAAAAGAGTCCAAGTGACTACAGTGGCGAGATCTTAAGTTTATAAAACGACGAGAATACTTTTTGCGTGCAAAAAAAACACAAAAATAACGACTTTATTGAACCATCTCTTCTCTTCCATGTTTTTCTCCTAAGCTGTTGACGTAGTGTAACTGCGCAGCGCTTCTGTGTTATACGTCACACGTAGGCTCACTATTGGCCGACGCTGGTCATGTGTGATTCAACCAGAAGTGTTGCGCAATAACACTCCGTGAAATCTCGAGGCCCAAAGAGAATTCTTGAATAAAGTCGCTATTTTTTTTTTTGTTTTTTTTGCGCTCAAAAAGTATTCTCATAGCTCGATAAACTTAAGATCTAGCCGCTGTAGTCACTTCGACTCTTTTAACGATTTCTTTAATAACTTTTCGGGGCAAGTTTCAATCCCTTAGAAGCCTATGGAGGAGTGATCCAGCTCTCAGATTTAATCACAAATATCTTAATTTGTGTTCCGAAGATGAACGAAGGTCTTACGGGGTTGGAACGACATGAGGGTGAGTAATTACTGACAGAATTTTCATTTTTGGGTGAACTATCCCTTTAACACCGGGTATATGTCGCCACATTTTTAAAATTTTCCTTTCGTCTGTACCTCAGCTCAGCTATATGTGTCACGGTCCATTGAAAAACCAATCAAATTAGTTACTCGACAAAAGTGCATTATTGTTACTTAGCAACAGCATTCTTTGACAAAAGACGTCCAATCTGTTACAAGGAATGTTTTAAAGGATAATTCCGGTATTTAACACTGAGTCTATTTTCTAGTTTGTTTTGGATGAACTAGAGTGGTGGACTTAGAAATTTTGACGATGGGTCCTGTCTCGACTTTTTGACTATTTTAGAATCGCCTCTGAGCGCTTCAGAGTGGCTGTCTATGGGCATACTGAAACATGTGCTTAAAACAACACTTAACATTAGCTCTCAAAACTGTGCAACTCACCGAGTGGTTAGTGGTGTTCGTTGATGATTAAAAACAAATATATATCGGCGCAATGTATGCTTTCAATCCGTGTTATTTACTATAGTAGAACTATATTTTCAGATACCTCACAACCGCGTATAAACTTCCGCTCGATATTTGAGTCTGAAGCGTTAGCACACTCCCGACCACTTGATGGTGATCAGTTGCTCTGCTAGCCTTCTGAGAGACGGCGAACCGAGCGAAAAGACTACAACCAGAGAATGTCTAATAAAGAGACTTATGCCATAGTCAAAAACTCGAGACAGGACCCATCGTCAAAATTTCTAAGTCCACCACTCTAGTTCATCCAAAACAAACTAGAAAATAGACTCAAAGTGTTAAATACCGGAGTTATCCTTTAAGTAGTAACCAATAAAAATATGTTTTACAATCTACCAGCCACTGTGGCTGGTATACAAGGCAAAGTCACCAGCCACTTTGAAAAAGTACCAGCCATTGGCTGGTGGCTGGTGCTAATTTCCCACCCTGGGAGTAATGATGCTGAAAATTCAGCTTTGATCACAGGAATAAATTACACTTTATTATACAATATATTCACATATAAAACGGCTGTTTAAAATTGTAAGAATATTTCACAATATTACTGTTTTTACTGCATTTTTTATCAAATAAATGCAGTCTTGGGGAGCAGAAGAATAGTAATGTTTTCAAACTTTTCACTGATAGTGTGTGTGTGTGTGTGTGTATCAGGGCAATACATTCTTTCTTTAAAGAAGTTACATATTAATATTACATCAATAGCATTATTTCATACACAACACTAAACGATACATAATTAGGTAGTTTATTTGTTCTAAAAAAGTGATAGGACCAATCAAAAACACGATAACATATTTAAATATATTCATTTGAAGCCATATTTACAGATGTGCAGGGGTGGGTGACATAATTAACCCATTAAAAATGAAAGGAAACATCACCTTTACCAGTCAAAAACATAAATATGTCAAAGAGAGGCACTTTTTGAACCAGTAAGGGTTTCTTATATAACACTGAATAAGAGATTGAGTGTTATTCTGCATATGGTGGATCTCCTGTGTGTGTGTGTGTGTGTGTGTGTGTGTTGTGTGTGTGTGTGTGTGTGTGTGTGTGTGTGTGTGTGTGTGTGTGTGTGTGTGTGTGTGGTGTGTGTGTGTATGTTGAGGTTGTACAGATATCATCCTCATGAAAGCCTTCACCACTCCATCATACAGTACGAGAGAGTTCATGCAGCTGGTCAAGCTCTCAGTGTGTGTGTGTGTGTGTGTGTGTGTGTGTGTGTGTGTTGAGGTTGTATCATCCTCATGAAAGCCTTCACCACTCCATCATACAGTACGAGAGAGTTCATGCAGCTGGTCAAGCTCTCAGTGTGTGTGGTTTAAACACTGATGAGGCTAAGCGTCTCAGAGTTGCTACGAGATCTTGGCTGGTTGTTGTTCTCCTCCACGAGCTCGTGTTTTCTGCTCGGTGTCGATCTGAGGCACTTGTGGAGCGGAGAAAAGGCCAGAGATCACACGTTTAGGATCTCAAACTCCTCTTCTGACTCGAAAAGCTTGTCTGGAGACTCGATGAACTCTAGAAGAAGAGTGATGAAACACAAATTCACTTTGCCACAGTTATCTAGAACGTCTGAATGTATTTAAGGCTCAGTTTACAGCTGATATAAAGATGTGTTCTGGTGGATCGGATCACAGGTATAGACGAGGGAGACACATTCCCGTTTACACCAGGGGCTTCATTTATAAAAAAGAAAGAGGGCCTGACGCATAAGTTGTGATTTATAAAGACAAACTTGACGGGAAACTGATCTTGGCGACACTGATGGTGAGCTGGAGTTAAATGTCTTTTTGGTCACTTTTAGACAGAAAATTTAAAGAAAATTATAGAGAATAGAGAAAGATAATACAAATATTATTTCACTCACCAAGCCCTATCACTTTGAAGCAAATATCTATCTTAAAGGGAAAATGTGTACTTTTATTATATTTATTATCTAAAATCAATATTTTTATTCATAAATATGTCCTCAATGGTGTACAAATACCTCTGCCAATTATCTGACTTATCCTCGTAAACGAAGAATTTATTATCTTTATATACATAGCAAAACCATCGGTCATTTCAAAAATAAATAAAAAAGTTTACATTTTATAAGCACAAATGCTCGCTTTGCGCTTATAAAATGTAAACTTTTTTATTTATTTTTGAAATGAGTGATGGTTTGGCTAGATAAGACCCTTATTCATCGTCTGGTGTCGTTTAAAGCCCTTTGAAGCTGCACTGAAACTGTCATTTGGACCTTGAACCGTTTGGGTCCCATTGAAGTCCATTATATGGAGAAAAATCCTGGAATGTTTTCATCAAAAACCTTCATTTCTTTTCCACTGAAGAAAGAAAGACATGGACATCTTGGATGACATGGGGGTGAGTAAATTATCAGCAAAAGTTTTTAAAAGTGAACTAATCCTTTAACATCAGCTGTGAACAGGCCGGAGGTTCCCGGTCCGACACGTTACCTGCTCCTGTGGTGTGCACCTCTGGTTTGGTGGGAGGAACAAACGGAGGCCAATGAGAGGGATGTTTCTCCACCAGCTCGAACATACGCAAGTTTCTTTTTTTGAGGAGCTCCTTGAAATTAGAGAAGATTATTAAAAGCAAGTTAAACGTATAAAGCAAGCAAGCAGACGTGCAAGTCTCACCTGCTGAACCAGATCACACCAGCTGTCAAAGTCCTCCTCGCTCTTGCAGAAGAAACCCTAGAGACAAACATTCACAATCAAACCTGAACACACTCAAACCCAAGCCTGAACACACTCAAACCCAAGCCTGAACACGCTCAAACCCAAGCCTGAACACGCTCAAACCCAGGTCTGAACACACTCAAACCCAGGCCTGAACACACTCAAACCCAAGCCTGAACACACTCAAACCCAAGCCTGAACACACTCAAACCCAAGCCTGAACACACTCAAACCCAGGCTGAACACACTCAAACCCAGGCCTGAACAACCTCAAACCCAAGCCTGAACACACTCAAACCCAAGCCTGAACACACTCAAACCCAAGGCCTGAACACACTCAAACCCAAGGCTGAACACCTCAAACCCAGGCTCTGAACACACTCAAACCCAAGCCTGAACACACTCAAACCCAGCTGAACACGCTCAAACCCAAGCCTGAACACGCTCCAAACCCAAACCTGAACACGTCAAACCCAAGCCTGAACACACTCAAACCCAAGCCTGAACACACTCAAACCCAGGCCTGAACACGCTCAAACCCAAGTCTGAACACACTCAAACCCAGGCCTGAACACACTCAAACCCAAGCCTGAACACAGCTCAAACCCAGGTCTGAACACCTCAAACCCAGGCCTGAACACATCAAACCCAGGCCTGAACACCTCAAACCCAGGCCTGAACACGCTCAAACCCAAGCCTGAACAAACTCAAACCCAGGTCTGAACACACTCAAACCAGGCCTGAACACACTCAAACCCAGCCTGAACACATCAAACCCAAGCCTGAACACGCTCAAACCCAAGCCTGAACACGCTCAAACCAAAGCCTGAACAACTCAAACCCAGGTCTGAACACGCTCAAACCCAGGCCTGAACACACTCAAACCCAGCCTGAACACGCTCAAACCCAGCCTGAACAACTCAAACCCAGGTCTGAACACACTCAAACCCAGGCCTGAACACACTCAAACCCAGCTCTGAACACACTCAAACCCAAGGTCTGAACACACTCAAACCCAGGCCTGAACACCTCAAACCCAAGCCTAGAACACCTCAAACCCAGGCCTGAACACACTCAAACCCAGGCCTGAACACAGCTCAAACCCAAGCCTGAACACACTCAAACCCAAGCCTGAACACACTCAAACCCAGGCCTGAACACACTCAAACCCAGCCTGAACACACTCAAACCCAGGCCTGAACACACTCAAACCCAGGCCTGAACACACTCACACCCAGCTGAACACACTCAAACCCAAGCCTGAACACCTCAAACCCAAGCCTGAACACACTCAAACCCAAGCCTGAACACACTCAAACCCAAGCCTGAACACCTCAAACCCAAGCCTGAACACGCTCAAACCCAGTCTAAACACCTCAAACCCAAGCCTGAACACGCTCAAACCCAAAGCCTGAACACGTCAAACCAAGCCTGAACACACTCAAACCCAAACCTGAACACCTCAAACCCAGCCTGAACACGCTCAAACCCAGGCCTGAACACACTCAAACCCAGGCATAACACCTCAAACCCAGCCTGAACACACTCAAACCCAGGCCTGAACACACTCAAACCCAGAGTCTGAACACACTCAAACCCAGGCCTGAACACGCTCAATAACCCAGGCCTGAACACACTCAAACCCAGGCTGAACACCTCAAACCCAAGCCTGAACACACTCAAACCCAAGCCTGAACACACTCAAACCCAGCCTGAACACACTCAAACCCAAGCCTGAAACACCTCAAACCCAAGCCTGAACACGCTCAAACCCAGCCTGAACACACTCAAACCCAGGCCTGAACACACTCAAACCCAGCCTGAACACACTCAAACCCAAGCCTGAACACGCTCCAAACCCAAGCCTGAACACCTCAAACCCAGGTCGAACACGTCAAACCCAGGCCTGAACACACTCAAACCCAGGTCTGAACACACTCAAACCCAGGCCTGAACACACTCAAACCCAGGTCTGAACACACTCAAACCCAGGTCTGAACACACTCAAACCCAGGCCTGAACACACTCAAACCCAAACCTGAACACGCTCAAACCCAAGCCTGAACACACTCAAACCCAGGCCTGAACACGCTCAAACCCAAGCCTGAACACACTCAAACCCAGGCCTGAACACGCTCAAACCCAAGCCTGAACACACTCAAACCCAGGCCTGAACACACTCAAACCCAGGCCTGAACACACTCAAACCCAAGCCTGAACACACTCAAACCCAGGCCTGAACACACTCAAACCCAAGCCTGAACACACTCAAACCAGGTCTGAACACACTCAAACCCAAGCCTGAACACGCTCAAACCCTAGCCTGAACACGCTCAAACCCAAGCCTGAACACACTCAAACCCAAACCTGAACACGCTCAAACCCAAGCCTGAACACGCTCAAACCCAGGCCTGAACACACTCAAACCCAGGCCTGAACACACTCAAACCCAGGCCTGAACACACTCAAACCCAGGCATGAACACACTCAAACCCAAGCCTGAACACGCTCCAACCCAAGCCTGAACACACTCAAACCCAGGTCTGAACACACTCAAACCCAGGCCTGAACACGCTCAAACGCTCAAACCCAGGCCTGAACACACTCAAACCCAGGCCTGAACACACTCAAACCCAAGCCTGAACACACTCAAACCCAAGCCTGAACACACTCAAACCCAGGCCTGAACACACTCAAACCAGGCCTGAACACACTCAAACCCAAGCCTGAACACACTCAAACCCAAGCCTGAACACACTCAAACCCAGGCCTGAACACACTCAAACCCAAGCCTGAACACGCTCCAACCCAAGCCAGAACACACTCAAACCCAGGTCTGAACACACTCAAACCCAGGCCTGAACACACTCAAACGCTCAAAACCAGGCCTGAACACACTCAAACCCAGGCCTGAACACACTTAAACCCAAGCCTGAACACACTCAAACCCAGGCCTGAACACACTCAAACCCAAGCCTGAACACGCTCAAACCCAGGCCTGAACACACTCAAACCCAAGTCTGAACACACTCAAACCCAGGTCTGAACACACTCAAACCCAAGCCTGAACACGCTCAAACCCAGGCCTGAACACGCTCAAACCCAAGCCTGAACACGCTCAAACCCAAACCTAAACACGCTCAAACCCAAGCCTGAACACGCTCAAACCCAAGCCTGAACACGCTCAAACCCAGGCCTGAACACGCTCAAACCCAAACCTGAACACGCTCAAACCCAAGCCTGAACACGCTCAAACCCAAGCCTGAACACACTCAAACCCAGGCCTGAACACACTCAAACCCAGGACTGAACACACTCAAACCCAGGCCTGAACACACTTAAACCCAAGCCTGAACACGCTCCAACCCAAGCCTGAACACACTCAAACCCAGGTCTGAACACACTCAAACCAGGCCTGAACACGCTCAAACGCTCAAAACCCAGGCCTGAACACGCTCAAACCCAAGCCTGAACACACTCAAACCCAGGTCTGAACACGCTCAAACCCAAGCCTGAACACGCTCAAACCCAGGCCTGAACACACTCAAACCCAGGCCTGAACACGCTCAAACCCAAGCCTGAACACACTCAAACCCAGGCCTGAACACGCTCAAACCCAAGCCTGAACACGCTCAAACCCAAGCCTGAACACGCTCAAACCCAAACCTGAACACGCTCAAACCCAAACCTGAACACGCTCAAACCCAAGCCTGAACACGCTCAAACCCAAGCCTGAACACGCTCAAACCCAGGCCTGAACACGCTCAAACCCAAGCCTGAACACGCTCAAACCCAAGCCTGAACACGCTCAAACCCAGGCCTGAACACGCTCAAACCCAGGCCTGAACACGCTCAAACCCAAGCCTGAACACGCTCAAACCCAAGCCTGAACACGCTCAAACCCAAGCCTGAACACGCTCAAACCCAAACCTGAACACGCTCAAACCCAAGCCTGAACACACTCAAACCCAAGCCTGAACACACTCAAACCCAGGCCTGAACACGCTCAAACCCAAGCCTGAACACGCTCAAACCCAAGCCTGAACACGCTCAAACCCAGGCCTGAACACGCTCAAACCCAAGCCTGAACCGCTCAAACCCAAGCCTGAACACGCTCAAACCCAGGCCTGAACACGCTCAAACCCAAGCCTGAACACGCTCAAACCCAAGCCTGAACACGCTCAAACCCAAGCCTGAACACGCTCAAACCCAAACCTGAACACGCTCAAACCCAAGCCTGAACACACTCAAACCCAAGCCTGAACACACTCAAACCCAGGCCTGAACACGCTCAAACCCAAGCCTGAACACGCTCAAACCCAAGCCTGAACACGCTCAAACCCAAGCCTGAACACGCTCAAACCCAGGCCTGAACACGCTCAAACCCAAGCCTGAACACGCTCAAACCCAAGCCTGAACACGCTCAAACCCAAGCCTGAACACGCTCAAACCCAAGCCTGAACACGCTCAAACCCAAACCTGAACACGCTCAAACCCAAGCCTGAACACACTCAAACCCAAGCCTGAACACACTCAAACCCAGGCCTGAACACGCTCAAACCCAAGCCTGAACACGCTCAAACCCAAGCCTGAACACGCTCAAACCCAGGCCTGAACACGCTCAAACCCAAGCCTGAACACGCTCAAACCCAAGCCTGAACACGCTCAAACCCAGGCCTGAACACGCTCAAACCCAAGCCTGAACACGCTCAAACCCAAGCCTGAACACGCTCAAACCCAAGCCTGAACACGCTCAAACCCAAACCTGAACACGCTCAAACCCAAGCCTGAACACACTCAAACCCAAGCCTGAACACACTCAAACCCAGGCCTGAACACGCTCAAACCCAAGCCTGAACACGCTCAAACCCAAGCCTGAACACGCTCAAACCCAGGCCTGGGTATAAGCACACAGAGTTTGATCTCTCACCAGTGCGACGGAAGGGTCCAGGCTGGTGATCTTCATGCGGTGAGGGGTCCTCTGGCAGTGATAGCTCTGGTCGTCCACAGCACTGCCTGACTCAGAGTCCACCGCCTGCTGGGTAGTGTGAGGGTCCAGATAGATCAACTCGTCATCTGAAGAAGCACAAATCATAATGCCTCAGTAGCTATGTTTCCATCCACACGTTTTTATCCGCATTAAGTGATATCGAATGAAATATTTCTTATGGAAACAGTAAAATTCGATTTAATTTCATGAACATCGACTCAAATGAAATACGTCATGGTATTTTATCTTGATGGATATACGGCTTATGCGATAAACGCTGATGGAAACGTTATTACGGCGCGATCCATTTCGTCTCGCAAAACTTTGTTCGCAAATGTTTGCTTGAATGTTGTGTGCGAAAATGAATGGAAACTAGCCTGGTTAAAACCAGACCCTTTCCAGTTGAAACTGAGTTAGGGTCTGGCAAAGCTTCAAGACAAATCATTTCCAAAGGGGCGTCACGCACCAACGGACGTAGCTCAAATGCCTCTGGGCGCAATTGGATAGACCTAAAACCAATCAGAGCGATGAAGGAGATGACGTATGCAGAGCGTCTGTTATAGAACAACTTATTACGGATTAGCTACTTGCTCTACATTTATTTAAAATGAACAGGAAGACAACTGGAAGTGAATGTGCTTTCAATTAAATAAATCACACACAGTAAACAAAACCTAATGAACTTTGCGATTTAGAAGCGCAAACTTCGTCGGTGCGGTCAGAGACATAGCCTATTCGGCTTGAAGTCGTTCATCCTCGGATGCTGCGCCGCGCGCGCTGTTACAAAAACCCGTGCACACACACAGGCAACCGAAATGGGGTCTTGTGCACCGAACGCGTCATTTTTGCCCAGCGCACCTTCGCGCTCGTGCGGACGCGTCGAGTATAAACCGGTATAAACAAGGCTTTCCTCCGTGTCAGCGCGTGAGCAGAAGCACCACTAACTCCGCCTCCGTTTCCCTCGTAAGCTGATATTAGTATTTAAACATTCTCTTTGATAAATGTTTGTGAAAAAATATTTAATAACATGGTTTTGGCGGTTATAGAGTTCTAATGACGGTGTTCAACTATAACCGTCACACCTCTAATCCACGGCGGCATCTATCTTTGCAAATGTACAAAATTGCTTCACCGTCGCTGTGCTGTCGTCATCGTGTAAAGCCCGCCCCAACGTTTCTGATTGGTGCCGCGATTTCGCCGGATTGGAAATGGACTTCAATGAGCTCTTTGCCAGACTAACTTTCAGAGCAAATCTAAATTTGCCGGAAGTTGTCTGGGTTTTCCCAGGCTAAATGGAAACACCTTAAAAGTCTCAAATCAATTCGATACACCAATTTGATCACAGAACAGCATGTGACGTCATTACACACAGGTTTTTATTCGCTAAGCCGAAACTTGGCTTATGACACATTTTCCAGGATAAAACATCACTTTTTTAAATTCATTTCCATAGGGATCATTAGCTGCGTTCGGGCCAGGGCTTTAAACGGGCCGGGTGGGGCCAATAGCCTCGGACCCCGTGTGGTGAAGTGTTGGGTCCCACTAGCCGCGTTTCCACTGCCGGGCCAGGGCTGACAGCGAGCCGGCCGAGCCAGTAGCCCCGCAGCGCTGCCCTAAACCCCGCCCCTAACACGCCTTTCTGGATCAAACGTCATACAACCCAAACCATTTCAGCGGGTATTATGAATTTATTTATTTTTTTAAGTTAGGAAGATAGCATGTATATTAACTCACCGGCCCTGGCTGCAATAGTGTCCCGATTGTCTCGCGAGTCGCCACTAACAGAGGGACGGTGACCCAGCACACGGTGACCCAGCACACCGTCCATCAAGTCGAACCATGGAAACCTCCTTCTCTGAGCTCCGCTTTGTCCATTGTGCGTTTTAATCGCCTTGTACAATACTGCGCCCGCAACTTTTTTATTTTTTCCTGAACTTGAAGCGTTGCTCGCTGAATGCTTTAGAAAGTTCAGCATCGATGTATTTTATAACGTCCTCGTTTCTTCACACGCCGTCAAATTGACGTTGTACCCTTTCGTCTGTCCAACTGTTCAGAAGAGCTTTGGTATCTTCGACAGACCAGTACAGGCGATTCTCCATTTCCAGCAGCGATTATTTTGCGCGATATAAAACAGTGAAACGTGTATCTTGCTTCAGATCATAACGTTCCCTAACACCGATAAACTCCGCCTTTTACCTCGAGCACGCCTCTAGCCCGAGCTGGCCCGCTTTGGCCCAAGGTATTCGACGGGCCAGAAATCCTGCCGTTGGCCTCGAGTAAGCCCCGATCAAGCCCCGGAAGTGACAGTGGAAGTGACGGCTCGGCCCTGGCCCGGCAGTGGAAACGCGGCTAATGTTTCAAAAAGCTACTGTGTATGAAATCATAGTAAAAAACAATTGCCGTTGATTGACTCCAATCGGACGTTCATGTTTTTTTCCGTCTATTTGAAAGTTAGGCTAATAATAACATGTTGCATTCTTCACGGCCTGATTATGTCATTTTTTAAAGGTGGGGTATGTGATTTGGAAAACGACCGGCAGATTTTGAAAATACACAACTCATAAGGTCCTACCTTCTCTCCTCCAACGCTGGCCCTGACTGGGTCACACGCGCTGGGGGGAGGGGGTGTGGTACAACCGTTTGATTGACGAACTTACTGTCCAATGATTCTAGCTGGTCTTACAAATGAGTTTTTCGAGTCCTGCCCGTTCCACAGATGATTAAATTGCTTAATTTTCATTTCAGTGCTTCTAACTCAGTGGCTGTAAGTGGGTTAGGAATAGGATTTCAAGTTATTTTGAAAAAATGGACAAAAAAGAGAATCACATAGCCCACCTTTAGGTTACACAGCCTGCCTCCAGTTTTTCTCAACTTGACTAATTAAGAGGCGATATTTGACCGGCATATCATCAAATGTCCGTAAAACGACCATTTTTTTCTAGCGGAAACTTTGGTGTACATTTAACCAGTTATTACCTAGAGTTTATACAGATATTATGGTCATCGACCAGTGGTTGATGTCTCAAACATAAGCTAATAATAGCGCGCTGAATAATATGATCGCATTATGATTCATTAAATAAATAGAATTAAATGTCAGGGCTTTACTGAGTCATATGTAAACGAATTTTTAAACCGATAAATTCTCACGCACATTTTCATTATGTGTTAAAATTGTAATCTTAGTTCAAATGGAACATTGTGTATTATTATGTACAATAAATCATTTAAATAAGCATATATCTATTGTGGCTTACACAATATTAAAATATAGAACTGTAAAAGTTGTGTAGACGACATGGAGATAAGATTTGGGAAAAGAAAAGAAATCGATCGATGCTAAATAGTGTAATATTTGTATATGATATTAGTGATTTTTATCTAATAAAGGGACTGATGAGATGAGCTTTCGGTTTATTCGGCCCCGTATGGAGAGGGATACGGCTCGATCGAGTCTATCCCAGAAACACCTCTCGATGCGCCATCGTGGACTCGCGCCCTATAGGTGTGCACTACATGACGTCACCAAAGTGTGCACTCTGAGGAAGTCCACCAGTCCGGAGTGTGCCATTTGGGACAGGGCCTGAAGTGATGGGTCCCAGCTTAGGACCCCATTAGTATGCCTGATCTAAATCTGTTCTCGCGAATAACTACATGGTTCTTTTAATAACAAAATTTGTACAATATATTGCGCTGATTATTACGATAAAAATAATGACATAGTTATAATTGCATTACGAATTGCTGTGAATACGTTAAGGCAGAATTAGCTCAGGTAAAGCTCAGCTACAGTAGCATGCTCATCGGATAGCTAGCTGTATGCTATGCTACTATGTAAGAGCTAACTAAAAAACACTAAGAATGAAAAATGTTTAGCTTCGGTTATATATGAAATATACGAGTTAAAAGACATTAATGACCTAAATGCTATAAAGTATGAATTTGCGAGCCGGCTGATACTGAAGGAGGGAGGTTCAGTACCGAGTTTATTTGGATCAGCTTCCTTCTCCGAATCACAATCTGTAAGTAGGCTGTTGCTTTTATGTTTGTATCATGTTCTATAATTATTTTGTGTGTTGTGTACGCACAGGCACAGCGCAGCTTCTAGCAGCTAACTTAGGTCTTCAATGTCAATTGTATTGAAATATGTGAAGTGTTTGTCGTTGTTAATGGAGTTGTCACAGGGCTCTCGAGTGTCACGCATCACGCATTGAGCGTGACACTCATTTCGGTCTTTTCTCACGCTCTCCGGCCACACATTGTATTTCTCACGCTGAAAAACTATTTGTAATATATTTAATATGCCGCAGTGCCCAAAACTCACTCACTGTGGAACCGGCAGGATTCAAGCGCGTCTCCTCCAGTGTTGCCAGGTCCGTATGCCTGCACTGTTTCCGCGGGTTGTTTGTGTAGTGCACGCTGGTTGACGCGATTGTTTTATCCACTGGAACATGATTGTTATTGAGGAAACACCCGGGAACGCTATTTGAATATTTTTGGCCGTGATTGGGTTAGTTTTGATGAGCAATTGGGCTGGTTTTGTTGTGCAGACCTGGCAACCCTGGTCTCCTCTGGTGTTGTTCGTCTGGTGTTGTTAGCCAATCAGAAAATAGCACTGTTGTAATATACGAGTTAAAAGACATTAATGACTCGTTATAACGTAGTTCAAACGTCTTCTATAATAACGTGATTTTGTCTGATTTGTAACCAGGCACTAAAGCGATTACCCATAAAACGTGCTTTGAACCAATCGGATTGCTTGGGTCCTAAGCTACACCCGTAACACGCCTCTCTGGAATAACGCAACACAAACTCATCATTTCAACAACAAATGGAAGTTTTATCAGAAAACTAATCAGAAAGAAATGACTGGAAACTAGCGAGATCGCAAAATGAACATGATAAAAGTGACCGTTTGGCATTTACTTAAAGATTTATAACCCAAGCAATCAATGTTTTACCACAGTTTTACACAAATAAGTGATACATTGACCAAAATTAATCAATTTGTGTCAAGATTGCACATTAGTCACCCAGAAATAATAAAGTGATATTTTATTAGTCAGAGAAAAAGAGTTGCTTTATTTTATGACGTATGCGGAGCTTAATATGAATATCAGACAGTCCGATATAAAGAGACGAGCCATACTGACAGATAAAATAAATACACGTTTGGAATCACCTATATGATTTCTTCAAGCGGACATATTTACCACGTTTACTATGGTAATGGTTAGCACGCATCTTTTGCATCGCGTATAAATATTTCTGCCTTATACGGTGATCCGAATCCGATCACAAACAGAAGTTATTCAAACACTCACTGCTGTCTGAAAGTGAGTTTTGAGCTAAAATGATTTTTAAAGTCTTTTTAGATATAGGTATAGAGTTCGGGATTGTTTCATCACGTCGCAATGCATTGTGGGAATCACGGTATGGAAGTAGATGTATAGTACAGTATTAAAATTGTAACATTGGTCCTCATTTTTTTAAGTAGTGTTGTTTGGCTTCATTATTAAGTTTGTCAGTATACGGTACCTCTAAAATGGTCGCCGTTACCCACAATGCACCGTTCCATAACGTCTACGCCCAAGCTCTATAATGAAGTCACCCGTCGTTCGCTCGGGAAGTGACAGTGGAAACACGACTGGCACACACTAACACAGTCGCTTCGGGCCCGACAGTGGAAACATAACTGGCACACACTAACACACTCGACTGTTGCGGATGAATCATCAGAGTTTCAAAACATAGATTGAGAAAACTCACCAATATATCCAATAAAATAAAAGGCCAGGTTGGGCTTTCCTCCTAAAACACCACACGACTGAGGCATCTTGAAACACTCCTAGTAAAAGAAGATATGAAACATGTGACGCATGAAGGGCCATCAAGATCATGCTAAACATCAGAGAAGCGTCTACTTTGAAGGCCTGAATGTAGACGGGGTTGATGCTGTTGATGCCCATCCGCAGAGGAATGACCAAGAGCAGGGGCCTCCAGTCCAGGGGCCGGTGTGTGTGAAGATGACGAGCCTCTGAAGCGCTCCGGCCCGACACACACTCCTCTTCCCGATCACAGGGGCCGGGCCTGGGCCTGAACTGCTGACACTGCTTCTCTGCTCGGCAAGAAGAGTGGAAGAGAGAAACAAGAAGAGTTAAAGGTGCAGTGTGGGATTTATAGCAGCATCTAGTGGTGAGGTTGTGAATCAATCGCACCCAACAGAAGTTGCGGTGGCCGACAGGAAGTGATGTCGTCGTCTGAGACAGCAGAGTGAGCCAGTTAAACAATTAAGTTTCTTTACAAAGATTAATTAAGATAGCAGGTTTACTTGATGATTATTCAGTAAAACGATATGTTATTGCGAATATTATTGTTACTTGTTCATCATTGTGTCAGTGTTTTATTTGCTTCTTTGCACGAAGAACAATACAGTGACGAAACGCGTTTGTCTGCTCAGGGCCACCGTAGAAACAATTCGATGTAAGAGAGAAACGGCTCATTCTAAGCTAATAAAAAAATTACGGTTTATTAAGTAAGGTCTTTACACACCACTGAAAACATAGTTATGTATATGATATTGAATTTCTATCAACAGATTTATTTGTCAGCCTTTTTTATTATTTTTTTTATTGTGTATTTATTGAACTTTTTTCCCTAAATCAAAATACTTTTACATGACATTTACTTATGATATTAATAATGAAAAGCGAATAAATAAACATAAAAAAGATTTAAAAACAACGGAAAAAAGAAAAAAATTACAAAGTTAAAATAAATGAAAAAGTCTCTGACAGCGCTTCAGTAAATACATCACATACCAGTACATTATTTACATCAATATAAATTAAAGATATTTCCTTCAAGCAAATATGTTTCAATAAGTGCCCACTTTAAAGTCTGATTTCAATCTGCAGTCCTTTTCTCAAATATATAATATATATATTATATTTATATATACGTTTCAATCTTTGTGACCATTCTGTCACAGTAGGTTCATGCACCTTCATCTAATTCACAGTAAATATCTTCCTAGCTCCCATTAATAATATATGCAATACAAATTAGTGGGATTTACTAAATCCTAATCCTAAAATACTAATCTGAGGGGAACCATCAAGCAAAAAAAAAAATGGGTGCATTGATATATCTCTTCCTAAACCTTTACTAATTTCCCTTTTAACCCTCTGCCAACACACTTGTATTTGTGGGACTTCACTAATGAAGTCAGGCCACACACACTCTTCTCTCCGTTTCGGTCAGCTGATGAGCTTTGGGTTTCTTGCCACTAGCAATGTTTCCATTCAAAGTTGCGAATTTAATTTATGCACAAAATTGGAATATATTATAAACATTTGCGAATGAATCAGCGTTTCAATCCCATGTGTTCAGGAGAACAAACTCATGACTTGACAGAAAAAAAATACTCAAAATATCAGTAATAAAAATTAGGGCTGACTTCTAATAGTCGAGGATTCGACGATTCGATTCGGAGAGGTCTGATTCGACTATGAACCTCATAGTCGAATAGTAGGGGGTCTGTTCACATATCGCGTCTTTTGCGCGCTCAAGTTCGTTATTTCAAAATAGGCGCGCGGTATGCAGCGAATGAGCAGCAGCACACTACATGCCTGTAACGTCTGGACCACATTTGTTAGCATTTACGGATTTATTGACTCACAATGGCTTCTAAAAAATCATCAAAAGTGTGGGAGAATTTCAAGAAGGTTAAAGATGACCCAAAGAAAGTTAATTGCAAGTTGTGCCAGCAGCTTCATATATCACACGACGACAACCAACCAACATGGCTCATTTGAAACGGGCAAGGCTTGTTAACTTTACAAACAAACAAACAAACAGTTCTACCACTCTTTTGTCAATACAGACATAAACCCTATATTATTATTATAATTTTGGGGGAAGACGCGTGCGTATTAATGAGTAGCCTACTCTAGCACACACACGCAAGGTCTCGCGTTCTCCCTCTGTCCTGCGCGCGTGTAATTAATGCGGACTCTAGCACACACACGCAAGGTCTCTCGCGCTCTCTCCCTCCCTCTGTCTTGCGCGTATTCAACGAAACCTATAATATATAAAAATACATATATGTTAACGATGAAATACGGTACAAATCATGATTTTTTTCTTAATAGCCTAAGTCGGGACACTAGAATTAGAGTTGAAATATGTCCCGTGAATAACGGGGACGTCTGGTGACCCTACCAATGTGTGATATGTTTTGTTCATCTGGCTTTAAATGAATAAAAGGTATTTGTTACACACCATTTTTTTCTTTGAATTTTTTAAATTTTTAGCTCTTTTGTTTGAAATGGAAAAAATCTAGCTGCTATCTAAAAAAAAAAAAAAGGTTCGACTATGGCAAAATCTAACGAATCAGATTCGACTATGAAAATCCTTAGTCGAAAACAGCCCTAATAAAAATGTAAGTGGCTCTTTCTCCCTCCATCATAAACGAGTGTCTCAGAGCGTCAGGCGAAACTCAATAAACGCTGTCGTGTTCTCTAGCGTTCGGATGCTGGTGTTCGGGACACACGTGTGTGTGTGTGTGTGTGTGTGTGTGTGTGTGTGTGTGTGTGTGTGTGTGTGTGTGTGTGTGTGTGTGTGACGCTTCTGGATGGAATAACCCAATCATTCTGATCACACACTTTACTTTCAGAAACACCAAACCAACATTAGAGATGCTGCGATTCTATTGGTCCGCTGGGTCGTCCAGTTATTCAAATATCATAATTTTATTTTTTATTATATATATATTTGTTTCCATTGTAGTTTATGTGCATGTCCTCTAATCAAATAAAAATATTTATCCGCCTCGATTGAGTTTTTTTATCCACATTTTTAGAAATTTTGCACATCTCTGCATTTCCTTTAAGCTTTTTTTGTGTGCAATACCCCAATATGTGCATACAAATATGTGGATGGAAAGAGCTAGTGCCAGCTTGTTTAGTTGTGGTTTAAAACACAATTAATATTCAGTAATATTATGAATTTTACTGCACATACACCATCGGATGACAGCAAAACTCGCACTGAATTCAGCAGAATAATGACAGCACTTTACAGCTCGAAGTCAAATAGTTTAATGCAACATTTACACTTATTTTAATGCTTCAAAACAATCTGTATTGTATAAAGCACTATATAAATAAGTGTGATTTGACTGATCAGAAAAGACACTTACTGATGTCTTCAATGACGACTGTGTTGTCCATAGACACGTACACAGCCAGAGTATTCCAGTCATCAAACAGGGCCAGTTTCCTGCAAACACATACTGCCCATTAGTTCACACCAAATATATATATATATATTTTCCTATTCTCCATTGTTGCGGCTCCTCTCTTCCCAGTCTGTCAGTAACGCTCTGTTTAGTTCCTGTCTCTATGAAGCCCCTCCTTCTGAAAAGCACACTGTGCTCTGATTGGTCGGCTGCAGCTGTGTGTTGTGATTGGTCAAGTGCTTTGAGCGTATTTGGGAAATGGGAGTGACTTTTCCAGAGTTTTTTCATGCTCAAACACCAACATATTACACACTTAATGTTTTCGTCACACACCCTGTGATGAAAATCAAGTTTTTAATGTTGTTTCTATGTCTAATAAACATATAAATTAAAATAAAACTGCAGTGAACCAAAGACAGTCTCAAAAACACACTTTGAAATCGCTGGTGTTTCTGACGTCACAAACTACCTTGTAACCAATCAGATCAACGTGTGATCGTCAACCAGCGGATCTCTGAGTGAGTGAGTGGAGGCGGGGCTCATTTGCATATTCATTGAACCGCGCATACTAAATGAGGCAAGGGTGTCGAGTTACATTCAAGATATTTTAATGCATGAAGAATTTTTTTTCAAGGAA